>CABFVX010006344.1:2196-21240 GCA_902151425.1 Timema shepardi
GGAATACAACAGGGCGGTTCAGCAATCATACATACATTTTAAAATGACCAATGATTCATTTAAGAGAAACAACATTATATTAAATTTTAGATAAGTTTGAGATATCCAAAAAAAACTTTTGAACCCCGGCCGCTAGCAGAGAAGTCTGGTCACGTTAAAAGGTTATCTCAAAATTAGTCATGAGTTCATTAAGTTACTAGAGAAAACTTATCATCAACTAAGTTATCCTTAAATAGATAACTACCGAGAATGTATTTCCCACTAACACCCAGAATATAAACCAATAAAACTCTTAAACAAGCCATATAATATTTACCCTAAATTCTATCCACTTATTTACATTACTTCATAAAATTCCACAATATTTGGTAAAATAATAAATAGTTATACTTTAATATTAAGACGTCATTGATAAACAGATCGTTTATTTACGTTCTATAAGTATAATGATCCCGCGACCATGTTTTTAAGTTTTACCCAACAAAAAGAAAGCATAGCAACAACATTAAAAATCGATAATATACTCAAAGACAAAATATCGATAACACCCAATGGTTTATAATCGATCATTATACCGGAACAAAATACAGATCGACTAGCGATATAAAAGGCGATATTTAGACCCTGCGACTAATTAACATAGAAAAAGTAAGAACGAAATTTACAATTATTATATTTTAGTTTTATTTAGAAAATGCTAAAAAGGAATTTAGAAAATTAATTTAGTTAAATAGAAAAGTTAAAGAAGCTGAAAAAGAATTTAGATCTTCATTATTTTAAAATAATCGAAGCTGGAGCTTCTCCTTCTCCAAATACGATTTAGTCCCAGAATGGCCTCTGATTGCCCAGCCGCCAATATATATACCACACAACCCAGAAAAAGGAGAGACAGGTAAAACGGGTGGGGGTCACAATCGGGAACAATCGGGAACAAAACATGCGCATGACAACATAGCTTCTACAAAGTTCTTTACATGTTCTCGATCCTCCTAGAATAGGGCGAGTAGGCTATCTTCACATTACAAGTTATTTGCTACTCAAGGTCTTTGGCACAATCACATCACAATATTGGAGGTCAGTATTATTTTTGCCGCGGTTCCGAGAAGGTGTGTCTAATAGCCACTCGCGTCAGTGTTCCGTGTGGTTCCGGCCGTCATACAAATGGGCTAAGCTAAGGATTTTTTATGTTTACTTATGCAGTCCAATGCTACATCATGAGGTGAGGCATGTTTTCTCTGGAGTTATGCTCTTTTTCATGAGGCGAGGCATGTTTTCTCTGGTGTTCTGCTCGTTTTCATGAGGCGAGGCATGTTTTCTCTGGTGTTCTGCTCGTTTTCATGAGGCGAGGCATGTTTTCTCTGATGTTCTGCTCTTTTTCATGAGGCGAGGCATGTTTTCTCTGGTGTTTTGCTCGTTTTCATGAGGCTAGGCATATTTTCTCTGGTGTTTTGCTCGTTTTCATGAGGCTAGGCATGTTTTCTCTGGTGTTTTGCTCGTTTTCATGAGGCGAGGCATGTTTTCTCTGGTTTTTTGCTCGTTTTCATGAGGCGAGGCATGTTTTCTCTGGTGTTCTGCTATTTTTCATGAGGCGAGGCATGTTTTCTCTGGTGTTTTGCTCGTTTTCATGAGGCTAGGCATGTTTTCTCTGGTGTTCTGCTATTTTTCATGAGGCGAGGCAGGTTTTCTCTGGTTTTCTGCTCGTTTTCATTAGTCGAGGCATGTTTTCTCTGGTTTTCTGCTCGTTTTCATGAGGCGAGGCATGTTTTCTCTGGTGTTCTGCTCGTTTTCATGAGGCGAGGCATGATTTCTCTGGTGTTTTGCTCGTTTTCATGAGGCTAGGCATGTTTTCTCTGGTTTTCTGCTCGTTTTCATGAGGCGAGGCATGTTTTCTCTGGTGTTCTGCTCGTTTTCATTAGTCAAGTTATGTTTTCTCTGGTTTTCTGCTCGTTTTCATTAGTCGAGTTATGTTTTCTCTGGTTTTCTGCTCGTTTTCATTAGTCGAGGCATGTAGTCTCTGGTGTTCTGCTATTTTTCATGAGGCGAGGCATGTTTTCTCTGGTGTTCTGCTCGTTTTCATGAGGCGAGGCATGTTTTCTCTGGTGTTCTGATGTTTTTCATGCGTGAAAATAGCTATTAGCTTACGTGTGTGCTGCCAACACTACACATATTTGGTGAAAAAATTCAACCACTTTTGGGGATTGGTTTCTGTCGTGGTAAGAGTATAATATATTAATCCGGTACACCAACCTAACAGCTATATTTCCCCAAATTATGCCAAATTTCCAAATATCACATTCTCAAATGGTTTAGTATTACGTTTATAAAATGAAGATTCATTCCAAACTTTACATTGGTTCATCTTAAGGTCATTCGACAGTAAAAATCTTACAGCACAAGTGTTTAATAAATATTATAGCATTATAGTCATTCACTGAGTTCAAATCATTACATTTCACGAGTTATAGATGGTCAAAATTGCTATTTGATGTTTTAAGCCTACCTTTGTTAAGGTAAAATAATGAATTATGAAAATCAAAAAATTACACTTGGGCATGGGAATCGAACCCGGTACCTTTGACTTAGTACGCCAATGCTCTAACCACTAAGCTTTCCAGGAATCGTCCCGTGCCTAGGGTCATTCTTCACTCATATTTTAAGGCAGAGTCTATGATGGACGTGCGGAAATCGTCGGCTACAAATGTGTGATTTATTAAGATCACGAGTTATTAGATAACGCATCCACCTTCGACTCGGTAGTTGGCTTATGGCCGCCACTTGTACAATTATTATAAATGTAAGGGATTGCATATTTAAGAATCAAATAGTCTAAGTTATTATTTATGCTTTTTAGCGAGGAATTATCCATCTAGATGTCATATCTTAATAAAATCACACATTTGTAGCTGACGATTTTCGTCCGTCCATCATAGACTCTGCCTTAAAATATGAGTGAAGAATGACCATGAGCACGGGACGAATACTGGATAGCTCAGTGGTTAGAGCATTGGCGTACTAAGCCAAAGGTCCCGGGTTCGATTCCCATGTCAAGGTGTCATTTTTCAATTTTCAGAATATGATATCTAGATAGAGAATTTCTCACTCTAAAGCATATAAATAGGTTTCGGATATATGATTCTAAAATTATTAATGTATTGGGGTGAATATTATAACTAGACACTCATACGAGTTGAACACAATGAAATATTAATAGAACTATATTACCCGCCTCGGTGGCGTAGTTGGCTAACGCGCTTGTCGTGTTGAAGCTTGACTGCTGAGGACGGGGAGATCGAGGCTCGAATCTCGGTCGGGTGAACTGGGGGTGTTTTTTCCTAAATGGTTTTCCACTCTCCCTCCACGCAAATGCGGGTTCACTTCCTCTAAATTCAACCTTTCCAATTCCTAATCCATTAGAGTAATTAGTACTTAAAGCGTATAATCTGAACGGATAGTAAGACGTGGTGCTAAATATTATATTATTATAATAAATAGTACTATAAATATATCACTGTGAACATCCCGTATGAATGTCTAGTTATACTAAATTAACATAAATAGAAAGTTTGACCCGCTATAGCTCGTGAACTATAATTTGAAACCATTGAATCATCGTTTATTTTAAAGCTTATATAATATACGCTTATTAAAATTGTGATATGGAATTTATACTGTCAAATGATCCTAAGACCGTCTGTCTGTCACTTAGAAATATATATAAATAAATTAAATATTTAGCACCGCGTCTTACTACCCGTTCGGGTTATACGCTTTAAGTACTAATTACTCTAATGGATTAGGAATTAGGAAGGTTGAATTAGAAGAAGTGAACATGCATTTGCGTGGAGGGAGAGTGGAAAACCATTTAGGAAAAACCACCCCCAGTTCACTCGACCGAGATTCGAACCTCGATCTCCCCGTCCTGAGCAGTCGAGCTCAACACGACTAGCGCGTTAGCCAACTACGCCACCGAGGCGGGTTGTCAGTTAGAAAATGTCTGGAATATATATTATAAATTTCTCCACATTGAGAAATTTATTTCAGCCAAAGTAGTTATTTTATATATTAATATAATTATTTAATGATTTGGGTAATTTATATGCAAGATTCAGATAGTAGTACTTGGCATGAAAAAAAAAACTGAACTGATCAAGTAATAACGCTGATTTAACAAATGTATTTTCTCACTCTCCCCTTCTGAAAAATTGAGTTGATCAAGCTCAGGTAATTCGGTTTTTAAATAATAATAATAATGTTTAGCACCGCGCCTTACTACCCGTTCGGGTTATACGCTTTAGGTACTAATTACTCTAATGGATTAAGAATTGGGAAGGTTGAGTTAAAGGAAGTGAGCCCGCATTTGCGTGGAGGGAGAGTGGAAAACTATTTAGGAAAAACCACCCCAAGTTCACCCGACCGAGATTCGAACCTCAATCTCCCCGTCCTCAGCAGTCGAGCTCAACACGACAAGCGCGTTAGCCAACTACGCCAACCGAGGCGGGTTAAAAATAATTTTAGTTCTGTATAATGTAATTGGAGATATCATAGGAAAACAACCTATATATGTGAAGTGAATGAAACTAAAAAAAAGTAAAAACGATATAGTTCAGATCTGGATTTGATGTAAAATAAATGTAATTTATATCTAGTCTGGTTTGATGGTGACTGATAGGTCGGGATTCAAATCCCGGTCAAATACAATAGTCCTAAATGTCCCAAACTCCATGCAGATTTGAAATTAATTATTCTCAAATTCTACCTTTTGCCTTCCTACCCCATTAGTTTAATTAGACGTGGCTAGCCCATAGTAGTCGTGAATCCTGGGGGTAGTGGGGAGGGGGAGGGAGATGATGGAAAGATAACAACATTGTAGCACAAGGTAAATATACTTAGCCAATTATCTACTCTATGGCCTTTCTAGTTCTATCCAGAGCACCTCATTACACCCTATCTCTCTCTTTGAGCTAGTTTTAACCAGTCCAACTTATTACATCGTATCTCTATCTTGAGCTAGTTATATCCATTACACCTCATTATACCATATCCTTTTCTTGAGCTAGTTCTAACCAGTACACCTCATTATACCATATCCTTTTCTTGAGCTAGTTCTAACCAGTACACCTCATTATACCATATCCTTTTCTTGAGCTAGTTCTAACCAGNCACCTTATTACACCATATACCTCTAGTGTGTTAGTTCTACCAGTCCACCTTATTACACCCTATCTCTATCTTGAGCTAATTCTAACCAGTACACCTCATTACACCATATCCCTATATACAACTAGTTCTACCCAGTCCACCTTATTACACCATATACCTCTAGTGTGTTGGTTCTACCAGTCCACCTTATTACACCCTATCTCTATCTTGAGCTAATTCTAACAAGTCCACCTCATTACACCATATCCCTATATACAACTAGTTCTATCCAGTCCACCTTATTACACCATATACCTCTAGTGTGTTAGTTCTACCAGTCCACCTTATTACACCCTATCTCTATCTTGAGCTAATTCTAACAAGTCCACCTCATTACACCATATCCCTATATACAACTAGTTCTATCCAGTCCACCTTATTACACCATATACCTCTAGTGTGTTAGTTCTACCAGTCCACCTTATGACACCCTATCCCTATCTTTAACTAGTTCTACCCAGTCCAACTCATTACACCCTATCACTTTCAGGCCCATTCAAATGCTATCCTACCATCCGTGTCTAGTTCTTCCCAATGGTATCTTTCTATTGGGTTTACAAGTCAGTACCGTGAACAAAGTTTTAGAACCTCCCATTCACTCTAAATGTCCTGCCCAGCGTAATCTACGAGACTTAATTATCCTAGCGATATCTTGTGATGTGCACAGTGTATGCAACTCGTCATATGTAGCTTCCTCCTATCCCAATGATATATACAGTAGCCCCATGGCTTCTTTGGTGCTGACTGACAGCTTAAAAAAGTTCCCAGACCAAATTACCTATCCCTGCGACGAATCAGATGATCTGCAAAAAACACGTGTTTAGCAGCTGTCACTTCTGACAGCCAAAATTTAGGTAAATACCTAAATGTTGACCGTCAGAAATCAGCTGTGAGCTGTCAGTCAGAACCAAAGAAGCCATGAGGCTACTGTACCATATAGTAAAATGCAGATCCTATCCGCACAAGAGTTGGGTACCGTTGATCCGAGTCAGCCCTGGAGTATGTTCCATTAGAGAAAGGCTGTGAACAAGTTTCTCTCTAGTAGATTGTTCTGTTTGCCCGACTGTCTGGAGGCTTGACTGGCCTGGCCTCTCTCTCTCTCTTTCTCATTATGTACACACGGTACACACCTCTTGGGTCCCGTCGTTTGGCCCGGGGATGATAACGCCTCTCTCGTACCAGGTATGAAACTTTCAATCTTATTGCTCATAAGGTTGTATTTGACACAGAAAACTAATTATTATGAGAATCCCAAATTAAGGTGATCATTTATCTACGATTTTTTTTTTTGCAGACATTCACCGAAATAAGACTTTTTTTTACCTTATTGATTTCGGTGATTGGTCTGTTATATAGATTGATGCTGTTTTAAAATTTATACTTGCTAAATAAAATTATTGAATTAAGTAAGTTGCTAAAAAGGTAAGATGTAAACTTTAGTAAAAATGTGCATGATATGAAGCAACGAGTAATTCTCACTCCTCGTTATTTTTTTATTTTTTTTTAACTCTTGGATCTAACTAGCCTACGCATAGTTGAAAAATAAATAGTGAAAAACACTCGTCAGCTGATTATCATGTTTATTATTGCTAGATTTTACACTTAACCATTTCTAGCAACACACTTGATCTAATCGCTGTATAGATATAATTTATTATTATTATTATTAGCACCGCGTCTTACTACCCGTTCGGGTTACACGCACGTACGCTAATGTGTAATGGTAGGGTGATTGTGAGATGAAATGAAGGACCTACAGTTTAACGTGGAATCCGAACCACGGCGAGAGGCCTGGCATTCCCCACATTCACAAGATATTTTGTCAGAGGTGAAGGAAAGGTTTGGTAATCAGATAAATCTGTGCCGGGACCGAGGATAGAACCCCGGCCGCCAGCATAGAAGTCTGACACCTTACCTCTAGACCATCAGGTCACCAAGTAGCAAATAAAAAATCAATTTTCCAAATGTAAAAATAGTTATAAAAATCCTTCCTAAGCTGTATACCCGCCCTTTTTGCATCCGTCTATCTAGAAACAAGCTACTGGCGGTCGTATCGGCGGTTTTAGTGCGTGTGTTTTGTTTAGGCAGGCGGGGCCCTCTCTGTACTGTCGGGGTTGCAGGAAGGGTACACCTGCATGGCCATCATGTGTTTGGACAAGACGCAGTATGTCGGGACACGTGTTTACTCACGTGCGGTCATTAGGACCACAGTCCCGACACACGCGCTTCGAGACTCGCTCACATTTTCAAATGGAGTGCGTGGACGTGCATGTCACAGTTGATATAGTTATCAACAAAAAAATTAATATAATACTATAATCTTACATTGGTTATCATAATCTATAACTTAGAACAATAGTTTGAAACCCGCTTCCATGCCCGAATGGTCTAAGGCGTCGCTCTCGTGTTAGACTGGACTGCTGATGATGGGGAAATAGGGGTTAGAATCCCAGTAGGGTCTGCTTCAGATCCTAAATGGTTTCCCACACTCCTTCCAAGCCAATGTGGGTAGATTACCTATAAAATGATTTCTTCCTAATCCCTACCTCATTAAAGTAGTTATCATATAAGCGTATTAACTGAACCAAAAAGTGATAAAAAAATATACTATACAATAATAATTTTAAAAAAAGAGATCAGTAAATTGCCACTAAATGAATTTATTAGGGGAAAAACAAGTACACAGTTCTATTTATTATATAAAATCCTTCTCAGATACATTTTTTTTTAAATTGTTAAATATGTTTTCCAATCATTTAAAATTTTCAAAAATCAGTAGTTATTAAACTAACCTTAATATTATAACTAAAATTAAAACAATTATTCAATCTCTAGGTTTGACTATATTACATCAAAATATCAGGTTTTGGAGAAATCCATTTTACAATTTCGTCTGCAACACCAGATATTGACTGAGAGAGAAACCAAATTAGAAAACCCACTCTTTTTTTGTTTGTTTGGAGGGACATACGAATATTTTATCTCCTGTTCAAAAATTGTTAATATTACATTAATTTATTGACATGAAAGCCAAAAGTGTCAACATGGATAATGTATATGTGTACGTACACTTGGCTTATACTGAAAGGTATGAGGCTTTAATTGATAAATTGCAGTGTGATGCTATCGCTATCATGTGAGCCTCAGCATAGTAGAATAAAACAAGGCAAGCACATTATCTTTCAAAGCTAAATTTATTATTATTATTATTATTATCACCGCGTCTTACAACCCGTTCGGGTTATACGCACTTACGCTAATGTGTAATGGTAGGGTGATTGTGAGATGAAATGGAGGACCTACAGTTTAACGTGGAATCCGAACCACGGTGGAGACCTGGCATTCCCCACGTTCACAAGATGTCTTGTCAGAGGTGAAGGAAGGGTTTGGTAATCAGATAAATCTGTGCCGGGACCGAGGATTGAACCCCGGCCGCCACCACAGAAGTCTGACACCTTACCCCCTAGACCGCCAGGTCACCAAAGCTAAGTTCACATCAAGTATTTCGGAAAGCTTATAAGATTAAGTCTAGAGCTTTAGGTATACATAAAGCCCTATTCAACGCCGGGGAAATATTGTCGAGGGGAGAAGGAAGCAAGACGGGGGCGGGGGGGGGAGGGGGAACTGCCCCAGGCTACTTAGATGTAGTACACAATTTGAAACATTGTTTCTAGATGGTTTAGAAAAGTTTCCTCTTGTTCACAAACATAGGGAAACAGTCTTCAAACATGGGTACAATTGTTTGCAAACAATTATTGAACAAACATTGTTTCGCCTCCAGGGTTCAGTTGAGTACAAGATGTCTGCCCACTGTCTTTATGGCATGTGCGTTGTACTTAGTTTAGGACTGTTCAAGAGGGAGAATAAGAAAACATCGCTGGTTCTTACTGTTCTGATAAGCTTCTGATAGAAACAAAGATCAAAGGCGGCAGTAGTTTCAAAAACTTCACTCACATGTCTCCTACAGAATGTGAAATTATTTTACAAATGGTTGGTCCCAGGATAGTGAACGACTGTCCTGGCCCGCTTTGTTTGTTGTCGACAATGTTGGTACAGTAGCCCCATGGCTTCTTTGGTGCTGACTGACAGCTCACAGCTGACAGCTTTGAAAAGGTATCAGACCAAATTATGTATCCCTACGCCGAACCATATGATCTACAAAAACATGTGTTTAGCAGTTGTCACTTCTGACTTCTGACTACCTAAATGTTGACTGTCAGAAGTCAGCTGTGAGCTGTCAGTCAGCACCAAAGAAGCCACGGGGCTAGTGTAGACACGAAAACAATGTTTCCTGTAACACATTTGTAATGAATGACACAAATTAATGTTTTCTCTTTGGCAAACACAAAAAGAAAACACGAAAAAAATATTTGTAAACAGTTATCAAAACACTTTGTAAACATTAGCGACATGTTTCCAAACAATGTTTAGGCTGGGGAGAATAATATAATTTATTATTAATTAACATATTGACCTTCTTTATGTGACAATCAAAACGGATTTAACTTATCATCATCAATTTAATTTAAAAGTATTATCTCATCTACTGTCATCCTTCCTACTTCAACGTTAAATTACCTATGTTCCTAACATTTATTTTTACATTCTACTCGGCTTATTATCTTGCGCCTATTTTTACCGGAAGAGTATAGAGATAGTAAAGGAGCATTTAAGGAAAATGTACCCGTATTTGCCTGAGAGCCCTTTAGGAAAAATCAACCCAGTTCAACGGACTTGTCATGATTACACTATATTCCATTCACCGTAGAAATTGACTTCTGAAAGGCCTTTTTCCCTACCAGGAATCTACTATATAGTAGGATATTGGTAGGAAAAAAGACCTTTTAGAGAGTAATTCCTACCGTGAATGGAATTTAGGAGTGTATGCTATTGCTACTGTTGAAAACCAACCTTTAAGGCCCTGCACTATAGACTTATGCTTAAATACTCTTAAGATTGCACATCTTTTGTCAAGTTAAATTATGTGGTACAAAGAAAAGTTTCGAATAGATTTATCATTGGAAGTTTTTAAATTCCATTAAAAATCTTAAGATCACCATTTAACTGCCAATTTTTTAAGTCCTTCTAAAATTGTATACCTACTCTTTGGACTTGGGATATTAATCAATACACTATGTTTTAGTTCCCTCGTTATTTTGACAGCTAGGCTTTCCCTCAAAAATAAAATATACCACCTTTACATACCACTATACTACCTTATAGAACCTTTATTTTTATAAACGGTGGAGGTGACCTGGCGGTCTAGGGGTAAGGTGTCAGACTTCTGTGCTGGCGGCCGGGGTTCAATCCTCGGTCCCGGCACAGATTTATCTGATTACCAAACCCTTCCTTCACCTCTGACAAGACATCTTGTGAATGTGGGGAATGCCAGGCCTCCACCGTGGTTCGGATTCCACGTTAAACTGTAGGTCCTCCATTTCATCTCACAATCACCCTACCATTACACATTAGCGTAAGTGCGTATAAATCGAACGGGTAGTAAGACGCGGTGCTAATAATAATAATTATGATTATTATAAACGGTGGAGGTATTTACTGTATGGTTTTGTTTCAAATAAGACTCATGAAAATGAAAAAAATAGTTAAAACACAATATGGCCGGTTGGTCTTATTTCTTAAATCGTCTTTAAGTGTCCCAAGCAAGTGTGTCATAAAGTATTAGTGATAGCGATAGACAGATACCTGGGATAGAATTGATGTAAAAACATTGTATGGAGGAGTTTTTAGAAAATTATCAATTAATCATTCATCACGGAAGTTTATCTGTTTGACAACCTGAGAGTTGACAATAGTTTATATTGGTTTCAGAGGCTGGCCTCTCAACAGACCTTCTTGTTTGTCTCCAATAACGACCAACCCACGTCAGCACAATATGCCTGATATGCCAGTGATGGGGAGGCTGGGGTTTGAATCCAGGATGGTGTACCATAGGTGGTATTTTCCTGATTATTGTTTCTCACTCTGCCTTCACACAAATTTGAAACATTCTTTCTTCTTTACTGTTTCTATGACCCGCCTCGGTGGCGTAGTTGGCTAACGCGCTTGTCGTGTTGAAGCTCGACTGCTGAGGACGGGGAGATCGAGGTTCGAATCTCGGTCGGGTGAACTGGGGGNTCTCCCTCCACGCAAATGCGGGTTCACTTCCTCTAATTCAACCTTCCCAATTCCTAATCCATTAGCGTAATTAGTACTTAAAGCGTATAACCCGAACGGGTAGTAAGACGCGGTGCTAATTATTATTATTATTGTTTCTATGCAAATAGCCTGGATAGATGGTGCACAAAAACAACTTAATTTTAGAATATAAGATAGATAGATGCCCAACAATTCACACCTAAAATAGGGCAAATATATTATTATTATATATAATTTTATAAGCCCGTATCTGGTAAAATAAATTACAAGGATGTGGCTGAAATATTTTGACAAACGACCTCTCATTTTAAAGCTTAGGGGTCCAGAATGTCGGGGAAAATAGCAGTTTCCAAATAAGATATGAGAGTTTTCAGTTCTTCATTATTTGCTTACATCACCATGGAAACCTTGATTTGTAAATTAGTGTTTAACCAAATCAAATACTTCTCTCTGGTGGCAAATAATATCTCTAAGTCTCACTTTAGTGGAATGGTGTAGTAAATAGAAGGATTACGTTAATTATACCAGTATATAAAATATTTATCTCTGGCTACAACGCAACTCTTGCTTTACTGGTATGGTGCAACAGTTAGAAAATCTACAATTATTTGTATATTTGTCAAAAAAACGATGATAATATGTTTAAAATATCTTTACATTTTTTATTGTTGATTTTTATCTTTCCTGTGTCTTTAAATATTTGACTCTGCCCTTATGTATAATTTGACACGCACGCTTTTCCAATGAGTGTCATTTCGAAAAAATTACTAAACCTATGTTGACAAACGACCACTAATTTTTAAGTTTAATTGTTCAGGAGGTCGGCAAAGGTAGGAGTCTCCACCGAAAACCTAATTCTCTCAGCGAAACTTTGCCTTTTAATTCTTTGTTTCCCATCACCATGGAAACCCTGATTTGTGCAAGATTTTATCTCTTTAATAAAATGTTTCTCTTTGGTTAAAAATAATCATAATAAGCTAATGATAATAGTTTAGAAATATATAATTTTGTTTGTATTGATACTTTTTATTCATATTTATAATTGAATATTTACTTCTGATCACAAAATGGACGTTATATTAGCTGGTCCTTGCATATTTACTACCTACAGTAGCCCCATGGCTTCTTTGGTGCTGACTGACAGCTCACAGCTGACTTCTGACAGTCAACATTTAGGTATATACCTAAATGTTGACTGTCAGAAGTGGCAGCTGCTAAACACAGGTTTTTGTAAAATCATATGGTTCGGCGTAGGGATACATAATTTGGTCTGGTAATTTTTCAAAGCCGTCAGCTGTGAGCTGTCAGTCAGCACCAAAGAAGCCATGAGGCTACTGTATATTCTTTGAATGAAGAGATTAATTTCCTAAACAAGGGAAGCAACTATTATTATTATTGGAACGTTGTTACCCTAAATTCGCGTTTAAATCAACAATATTGACCATCATTTGAATATAAAAAGGTTAAGTATTCAATTTCGCGAATATAATGTCTTACGTTTGATTTCACGTTTGAATTATAGATTAAAATTGATACAATTATGTTTAAATATGTTTTGGAATGCATCATGATTTCAAATATTGTTAAGAAGATCTTGAAACGTGGTTAAATAGTCATTTTAATTATTATTATTATTATTATTATTATTATTATTATTATTATGAGCACCGTGTCTTACTACCCGTTCGGGTTATACGCACTTACGCTAATGTGTAATGGTAGGGTGATTGTGAGATGAAATGGAGGACCATACAGTTTAACGTGGAATCCGAACCACGGTGGAGGCCTGGCATAGTCATTTTAATTGTTTAAGTGGTGGTTTTGGTGCTCATTTTTTTCAAATAGTATTACAATCTCAATAGGTTCAATTAAGTTTCCATGTTACTACTTAATTTTGAGTAGATAATATTTCAAAGTAATATTTTGTGAACACCATCTAGCTTTTCAAACACACACTTTCACTCTCACACTCTCTGAGTCACTCTTGCTCTCTCTCTCTCACACACCCTCTTTCACAATCTTTCTCCCTCTGACAAACTTCCTGACACACTCTCACACACATTATCTCTCAAAATCTCTATCACAGACTCTCTCTCTCTATATATATATATATATATTTATATTTATATATATATATATATTTATATTTATATATATATTTATATTTATATATATATTACACACACACACACTCTATATCTTTCTCATACTTGCTCTTTCACCATCTTTCTCACAACAACTCTTTTTCAATCACACACACACACACACTTTCTAATACACTCTACTGTTCTAACACATACAAACTTTCCCTTACCCACTCTCCCACATACAATTTCTAACACACAATATTTCACACAAAATCTGTTTCACACACATTCTCATAAACGCTCTCTCACATGGGAGGCTCCTAAAAAATCGAAAAAATACATACTAAAATATTATGTAGACTATAATTATATCTTCAATTAATGAGTCGTTTCCCACTTTCATTGGAGAAAATATTTCATCTACCATAGAGTATTTAATATAATTTAAATGCCCCTCCCAACCTTTAGGCTAACTAAAAATTATTCCCATTCGCAATAATTGTTCAACAAATGCTAATGGGACACATCACATGACCAGAAATGAAGCAATTGATTTTTAAACTTTATTATGAAGATTTATTAATAAATGAAACTTGTGTTTGTAAATTGCACTTTATACCACGTTGCCATCTCACTCTCTGGCATGTGTGTATATGTTTAACGCTCGATCCCAAATATTTATTGTTAGCACCTTTAAGTGATTTTAAAACGGTAATAAATAATGAATGAGCAATATGGACGTGGATAAATGTGTTAGTATGTGTTTTGAGAAAGAATAAATGCCCAAATTGTGAATAATAAACCCCCGGTTTTGTAAGTTGGGATTGAATGCCAGCCCTCATGATTCAGAATCATAAACATACTCTATATTACAAACCATTTATACTCATATTTACTGAAGTTATTTTCTCAGGCTGCAACTCAGGTCAATAAGCACGTGGACTTCAAGTTCGTCTAGTCTGGATTACCTGTGACGTCGAGATCGAGCTCCGAACTACGGCCAGATCTAATCATGGTATTTATCCCACTCTCGTCATATGCGGGTGCATTTCTTATAAATTCCAGTGCCATAATCCCTACCCTATTAGCATATGTCCTAAACGGATAGTAAGGAGGGATGAAAAAACAAATGTTTAGTGCCACGTGGTAACCTGGCGGTCAAGGGGTAAGGTGTCAGACTTCTATGCTGGTGGCCGGGGTTCAATCCTCGGTCCCGGCAAAGATTTATCTGATTACCAAACCCTTCCTTCACCTCTGACATAACATCTTGTGAATGTGAGGAATACCAGGTCTCCACCGTGGTTCGGATTCCACGTTAAAATGTAGGTCCTCCATTTCATCTCACAATCACCCTACCATTACACATTAGCGTAAGTGCGTATAACCCGAACGGGTGGTAAGACGCGGTGCTAATAATAATAATAATAATTTAGTGCCACGTCTTACTGTCTGGGCTACACGGCTATATACTAACTACGATAATGTGATAGTGACGAGGAAGGCTGAATTTAGAGGAGGTGCACGCACGTTTGCGTGAAGGGAGAGTTGAAAATCGTATTGGAAAATCCACCACCAGTACCTGATCGCCCCCCGTATTGGAAGTATAGTTTATAGCGAGAGTTATGCCTTAGACTATGCGGCCACCAAAGTGGTTGAAAACCTATTAACAAGAACTCACCGAATACCCACTCTACGTGTCTTACTACCCGTCCGGGCTATCAGCGTATTTCCATATATGAGGCAGAGAGTATTAAGGTTACATTTGAAGGAAGTTAACCAGAGTGGGAAAAGAATGTAAAACTCAATGTAAAAAAAAAATACACACAAATATAAAATAATTATTTATTGCTTCCAGATTTAAATCCAAAGCTATAGTTTCGAACACCTCCCCGGGAGCTGTGCGCACACGGGGACGCGCCCCGAATCCTAGTAACCCCAGCCAGCGAGACGGAGGCTTGATATTTTCCCTGTGGTTTTCATATTGTTTACTTTACACATTCCAGTTTCCACCTCAAACATTCCCGGACACAAGGCTACCAACAGCTGCACACCAAACACACCACGTGTTTCAGGTATGCCTTCACGACATAATATTAAGAGGACACGCTAACCCTCTCGGGGCAATCGTTCCAATGGTTTTAGGGTAGTATTGCACTATAATATCTCTTTTATCGCAGTTATTTGATAAAATTAATATAATGTCACTTTTACAATCAATAAGGTATAGTTTACAAAATAATATACTTTACAAATAGTTTATACAAGACATTTATACTATAAAACATGCTATAGAATTTTATAGAATAAAATAATGAGATAATACATTTGGAACTTATTATTATTATTATTATTATTATTATTATTAATAGCAACGCGTCTTACTACCCGTTCGGGTTATACGCACTTACGCTAATGTGTAATGGTAGGGTGATTGTGAGATGAAATGAAGGACCTACAGTTTAACATGGAATCCGAACCACGGTGGAGGCCTGGCATTTCCCCACATTCACAAGATGTCTTGTCAAAGGTGAAGGAGGGGTTTGGTAATCAGATAAATCTATGCCGGGACCGAGGATTGAACCCCGGCCGCCAGAACAGAAGTCTGACACCTTACCCCAAGACCGCCAGGTCACCATTTGGAACATAAATATCAGTTACGTTTAAATGTGACATTCTAACATCATTTTTACTATCGACTTCACACTTGGATAATATCTGAAGTTTTATTTTATTATTATTATTAATAATGGAATAACCTCCACAAAACAAGCATGCATGGTAATTTTCCATGTCAAAAACTATCAAGGTAGTAATTTTAACAAAAAATGTTTTCATTTTCAAAATCCTTAAGATTAAAAAAAAAAATATTCGTTAGTAAATTATCTTTTATTTGAGGTCCAAGATCAAAATTTTACAAAATCCTCAATGGTATGAGCATTTAACATTTAAATAGCAAATTCAAAAACAAATAAAAGAGTTTGGCCTTAGTACTATGTAGATACATAGAGCTTAGGTTCTTCCCCACATAAAACGCAGAGACTCCTCATAGTTTTGAGGTCTGAGATTTTCATGATTGCAATCATTTCTCTGTATAAGAAAGTTAAATCATGATTTATTAAAAAATTATTTCATTGCGATGGATAAATACTCCCTTAAATAACTATTAATAATCTTCTTTTGTCTAGAAGTGAACTCTGAAAAGACTACATAGCCTATATGATCACACGGAGGACACAGATTGGAGACGATAATTTAGAGATTGCTTCGAACAACATATCATTTCACAGCGATGAGTTTAAATACTGAGGGACGATTTTAAATAACAATAACGATATTGTTATTATTGTTATAGCACCACGTCTTACTAACCATACGGTTTATACGCTCACCCACTAATTACACTAATGGATTTAGGGATTAAGAAGGTTATATTCAGAGCAAATATGCCCACATTTGCTTGGCGGGAGAATGGAAAACCTCCCTCAGTACCCCCGATCAAAATTCGAACCTCGGACTCCCTGTCATCGTCAATCTAGTGTACTGTAAGTGTAGCGCGTTAGACCGTGCGGCCACCGGAGCGGGTAATAGAGTGAGAATTAGAAAAATAATATAGTCAAGAAATGCATGCTATTATTCGATCAGTAAGTGGTTGACATATCGCCTGCTTTCAAGGACTGTAAAACTAAGATTTACTAAACAATCATTATTATTATTATTATTATTATTATTATTATTATTAGCACCGCGTCTTATACGCACTTACGCTAATGTGTAATGGTAGGGTGATTATGAGATGAAATGGAGGACCTACAGTTTAACGTGGAATCCGAACCACGGTGGAGGCCTGGCATTCCCCACATTCACAAGATGTCTTGTTAAAGGTGAAGGAAGGGTTTGGTAATCAGGTAAATCTATGCCGGGACCGAGGATTGAACCCCGGCCGCCAGCACAGAAGTCTGACACCTTACCCCCTAGACCGCCAGGTCACCGACGACATAATATAATTATTGTATTTGCTATTTCCACAAAAATATGTGTAAAAGTGCCTCAAGACAGCTTTTATTAATGAAATGTACTTTTCAAAATGTGACGCAAAATTTAATTGCAAATTTCTGAAATTATCATCGACTTTTTTTAAAAAACAATTTTTTCATTGTATTTTTGTAATAATTCGTTTGACTAGAGTCTTTTCACCGAAATATCAGAGGGTCATCAGAGATAGGTGTGCCGTAGGGTGCTTGACTTTGTTGAAACAGGAAGTGTTCAAACGCTGTTTGAATGAACTTCAGATGGATTTTACCACAATGTGATAATACATAGCTTTTCTTGATGAGTCTTGGTTCATTTCCTTAAAGTTCACCCCTATCCTATACTCTTATATTTAATGGTTTTTCAATTTGTTTATAAAATGTACATCTAAACTTATAAGAAGACTACTTACTTAACTATTCAATGGCATTAGGTCTCGATAGTTAATTGCCACACTTACAAGAGTACGCCATCTATCCCTATTTTTACTTAGTTCAATCCAGTCCACCTCATTCCACCCTATTTCTTTCAGATACGTTCTAATGATATCCTCCCATCTGCGTCTACATGGTGTCTAATTACTAAACTTGACCAATGAAATCCCCGACATTTTCCCCGATTTCCCCTGATCATTTCCTAAAATTACCGACTAAAATGTATGTCACTTCCTTCTAACTCGCCGCCCCCCTCCCCACCACCCTCGTTTTTCTATTAATATTTTTTAATAATAATAATAATAATAAATTTTAAAAATTGATTCAAAATTGTTTACTAAGAATTAAAAATATATTACACAGCTACAAACAAAAAAATGACATTTTAATTTACTGATTATTGTATTTCATATTTTGAGTAAAATATCATTTTCCCGGATTTTTATTGCGATTTAGCAAATTCCCGACCTATTCCCTTTTTTTCCCGATCACTTCAAATTCTCGGCTAATTCCCGTTTTTCCCTGATTTTCCCGGATGGTAGACACCCTGGTCTAGGTCTCCCCAAGGGTATCTTCTCAATGAGTCTGCCAGTAAAGACCATTAACAAGTTTCTATAATCTCCCATACACGTTGAATGTCCTGCCCCCTTTAATCTACGATACCTGTTTATCCTAACAATGTATTTTGATGGGTACAGCTTATGCAACTCATCATTATGTAACCTCCTCCACTTCCAGTATCCTCATCCCTTTTTGGACCAAAATATCTTCCTAAACACCTTATTTTACAAAACCATAAATTTGTTTTTGCCATGTAAGGTAACGTTTCAAACCCATAGAGAACAACCGGTGAAATTATTGTTTATTAGTGGGTGACCTGGTGGTCTAGGGGTAAGGTGTCAGACTTCTGTGCTGGCGGCCGGGGTTCAATCCTCGGTCCCGGCACAGATTTATCTGATTACCAAACCCTTCCTTCACCTCTGACAAGACATCTTGTGAATGTGAGGAATGCCAGGCCTCCACCGTGGTTCGGATTCCACGTTAAACTGTAGGTCCTCCATTTCATCTCACAATCACCCTACCATTACACATTAGCGTAAGTGCGTATAACCCGAACGGGTAGTAAGACGCGGTGCTAA
>CABFVX010006344.1:27317-40989 GCA_902151425.1 Timema shepardi
ACTGAATGACAGCTTTGAAAAGTTACCAGACCAAATTATGTATCCCTACTCTGAACCAGATGACCTGCAAAAACATGAGTTTAGCAGCTGTCACTTCTGACAGTCAAAATTTAGGTATATACTTGAATGTTGACTGTCAGAAGTCAGCTGTGAGCTGTCAGTCAGCACCAAAGAATCCATGGGGCTACTGTACATTATTTAATGTTGGTAATGTCTTACTGCGAATAATGTATCAATTAAACCTTACTATATTTATGTATGTTACATTAATGTCACGTTATAAAATAGTTGGGTATTACCTCGTAGCCGTGGTAGATCTATGAGCGTATTACCCATGAATATAGGGGCCCCTGCTGTATATGTGTTTTAAAATGAAATGACAACCAAACTAAATTTAAGTTTTTTGTTGTCAAGTTAAGAGGGCAGAAAATCGCACTTCATGGTGGATTTTATATTAAGCATAAGCTTGTATATAATAATAATAATTATTATTATTATAATCAACTTTAATGGCAGAGTTAAGGCTACCACCTTTTCTTACACTTAACCAATACAGCTATAATTAAGTTTAACAAAAATAATAATATATATATATACAACACAAAAGAGTTATAGAAACTAGAGATAAAATACACGAGGATTACATAATATGAAAACTCTCTCTCTCTCTCACACACACACACACACACACACACATATATATTATATCCCGGTTAATCATACGTGAGATAGGCTCATAAATTAATATCTCTCAACCAGTATAAAAGATAAATACTGACGTGAACAGACTATACTTTCTCTTGACCACCCCTCGAGTCGTTTATTTGTGCCTCAGTCAGAAGAATACACTTTCCTGCAAACTTTGATTGACATTTAAAAGTTTGACACGCACGTGAGAGTTACCTGGACTAAAAGTCCTATTTAACTGCCACTTCTTCAGTTAAGCAGATTACCTTCTTACCCGTATTTAGCTTTGACACGTCTTATTCTTGTCGGCGTGCCTTCTGTCCCGAAGGTAAAGAAAGGTACACTTTACAAAATCCTGTTATTTCTTGGGCCATGGTTTGCCATTTAGAGCAAGCGCCAACCCCTCACCCACTTTTTTATCTCTCTTTTTTTTTAGGAAAGGGTTGTTCGGTTCTAACACAGCAGGGAAAACAAAATTTGATATCGATTTGGAGGATTTGGTCAGCTTAAGGTCCAAGTTTCAAGTACAATTCCGAGTGAAACAGAGGGGGCTGGGGGGGAGGGGCGTAAAATTTGGGGAGATGTGTAACAAAGGATGTGTGAAATCATTCCACACACCTTTTCACTCATTACCTCATTATCAATGTTGTGAGACTACAGTACAATTTAAAAATAATAAGTTTCTTGTCTGAATGATAGAAATGCTACTAACTCTACTTTTATGTAGGCCTGTTTATAAGTCAGCTGTCACTTTTAATAGTACTATATATTGTACATATGTAAAAATATCACTAATAAAAAAGTAAACTGTTAAATATTTTTTCTATAAAAAATATGATTGTACTTAATAAAAGTTCATTCCTACCAGAATTTTACTTTAAAAGGCATTCACGAGCTAAGTTTTACCTGGATGACAGCTCGAAATGTTACTAGAAGTAGTCCCCAATATATCACTACGCCAACAGCTGACATCTATCACTTTGGATGACTGTAATGAAAACAGATGGTGATATATTAATGTGATAGTTAACCACGGTAATTTAGGCCAAATTATTTATATATTTATTTGAGGTCGGACACAAAGTTTATTTATAGTTTTATTCCCCTTAAAAAATATTAACACCACTTTCACAAAAACTTCTAACGAACATAGCCTCAAAATGGCGACTGATGAATTTAAACCATATGATTGAACATAACGGTAAACAAGTTTTTTACAATGATGCGGATACGCAGTTGATGAAAATATTTTATTCAGTTAAATATTTCAAAATACGATAAAATAATCATAAAATCGTTTATTGTATGTAAAAAAATGACAACAATTTTCTTTTTTCCAAGTGAATACGATGCCTGTAATAAAAGGTATTGACGTATGCACTATATTAAACATAATCAATAACGTTCCAAAACGAAAAATAAGTAGTTTATTTATGTTTAAAATATTGTTTCGAGTTGGACAAAAAGAAATTATTTAAAAAAATGAAATATTATGAAAAAACTTAAGTTTACGTTATTTTAAATGTAATATATAACAGATAATTAAAGATCTTTACATTTATAACAAAACTGTGATCTTTTACAAGTGTTGGCAACCCAAAACCTAAACATATGATTTTCGAACTGTCATCCAGGTATAAACCTATCGTGAATGGAATATACTTCGTGTATTTCATGTCGGGCCGCAAGCGTTACGCGGCCCGTATGTTGCCTAAGTTTCTCTTTATCTGATCAAAACTTGTGCTGGATAGTGAGAAGAGGGGTCGGGACAAAGAACACCCCCACCCGGTGGTGAAGCCTCTGTATTTACAGACACATTCCTACCTTCCTTCTTCCAGCAGCTTAACCTAAACACTCCTTCAAAAAGCGACCAATTTCCACCCGCCCCTAGAGATTGACAAAGAGACGGCGCGAGGGTTGGCATAGACTCAAGACTCTCCCACGTCAAGATGCAGGTATAGATGTCAACAGAAAACACCACTGGCTGCAGGATTACCAAATTAGCATCTCAGGTGAAAACTATTATAACAATTTTAAACTGAAATTTTAATTCTTGATATTGGTGACCTGGCGGTCTAGGAGTAAGGTGTCAGACTTCTGTTCTGGCGGCCGGGGTTCAATCCTCGGTCCCGGCACAGATCTATCTGATTACCAAACCCTTCCTTCACCTCTGACAAGACATCTTGTGAATGTGGGGAATGCCAGGCCTCCACCGTGGTTCGGATCCCACGTTAAACTGTAGGTCCTCCATTTCATCTCGCAATCACCCTACCATTACACATTAGCGTAAGTGCGTAAAACCCGAACGGGTAGTAAGACGCGGTGCTAATAATAATAATAATAATAATAATAATAATAATAATAATAATAATAATTTAGGGGAGGGTACACGTAATCCTTTTGCCAGAACTAGTGGTAAGAATGAAGGAAGTGGAATTGAGAATAAATGTACTTGCATTTGTTTTAAGGGAAAGAAGAAGACATGATTTAAGAACTACTACCTCCAGCACACTTGAAAGGGATTCAAATCCCCCGTCCCTCCCCCCCTCTTCCACTAGCAAACCCAACAAGATGAGAATGACACTTTCAAGCACGAAGGATTGAATAGCTTGCGTGACAAAGGGATGTAAGGAGTTTTTTCAATGGACTCCTCCTCTGAGAGCTGAGATCGATGCATGACCTAGAAAATGATTGATTTTAAAGGCGAAGTTTTTATGAAATAATAATAATAATAATAATAATATTTAGCACCACGTCTTACTACCCGTTCGGGATATACGCTTTAAGTACTAACAATGCTAATGGATTAGGAATTGGGAGTGTTTAATTAAAGGAAGTGAACCCGCATTTGCGTGGAGCGAGAGTGGAAAACAATTTAGGAAAAACCACTCCCAGTTCACACGACCGAGATTCGAACTTCGATCTCCCCGTCCTCAGCAGTCGAGCTTCAACATGACAAGCGCGTTAGCCAACTACGCCACCGAGGCGAGTTTTTATGGAAGAAAGCGGTAGTTATGCTGTAGTGTATTCTCAATCATCTACATCTATATATGATACTTTAACTCAGTTGGTATCGTGTCTTCCTTATAAGTTAAGGCCCCCGGGTTCGATTCCTGGCATGGCTAAGACATGTATCATTTATTAAATATGTTTTTTTTACTTTTACATTGATAAATTAACGGCTAAGAATTGGATGTTGTGCCTATCCTAGTCTCAAGTTAGATTATAATGTAAAATAAGCTACGACAAGCCTCCTAGCCAGCCAGTAGTGGAAAATGTACGGCTTGAATTAAAAACTGACCTTGGTCATAGGCTGGAAACAGTTAGGTGGATGTAAAATCCATATACATACTAAAATTTCCCAATGTATGTTCGTCTTTCTAAACCCTCCAGAAGCTTCGAAAGCTCCTAGAAAGATAAGACTTTGTGCACTTATGGTATAGACCACGGGACAGAACCCGACGGATTTTTTTTTACTTAGTAAAAATTTAATCAATCTAATTCAATCTCACTTTATCCACTCTTAAGTAATAACTGAAGAAAATGTACTATATTTTCTTACAAACAAAGCCCACACTTTCATGCGCTTACTAAGTGACTGGTTTTGTTAGGTTCTTTAATATTATAATCAACCTGTCATAGACAGGCCTAAAAACTGTTATATTATAATAGTCTTGACTTCATACTTAAAATAGTCAAATTAATTTAGTGTATTTCAAATAGTGACCGCCAAAGAAAGCACAATACGTTTGTGAAATGTCGATAAGTTTTAATGTGTTAAACCAACTTTAGTAATGAACAGGTGACCTGGCGGTCTAGGGGTAAGGTGTCAGACTTCTGTGCTGGCGGTCGGGGTTCAATCCTCGGTCCCGGCACAGATTTATCTGATTATCAAACCCTTCCTTCACCACCTCTGACAATACATCTTGAGAATGTGGGGAATGCCAGGCCACCACCGTGGTTCGGATTCCACGTTAAACTGTAGGTCCTCCATTTCATCACACAATCACCCTACCATTACACATTAGCGTAAGTCCGTATAACCCGAACGGGTAGTAAGACGCAGTGATAATAATAATAATAATAAGTATTGAAGAGACCAGCTTTGGTCAAAAATGTATTGTGACGCCAGCCCTCTCATAGAGAGAAAGAAAGTTGTATCAAATTACTTTTTATCTTTAAGAGACCACTATTTGGTTGGATATAATAACGTTTAACTTTTAAAAGAAGACCTGTTGTAAATTAGAATGTTATTTTATGTCCTACCTTTGGAACAGATTTGATTCTATTTTCATTTATATGAAGTATTTCATATGAACTTTCTGAACAGACTAATTATATCAGCATATAACAGCTTAGCTAGATCAAATCTAGAACAGATACAACATTCAAGCCCATGCCATTAATTTCTCACTATACAAGGGTAAACACACATTTTTTATCAATTATTATTATTATTATTAGCACCGCGCCTTACTACCCGTTCGGGTTATACGCACTTACACTAATGTGTAATGGTAGGGTGATTGTGATATGAAATGGAGGACCTACAATTTAACGTGGAATCCGAACCACGGTGGAGGCCTGCCATTCCCCACATTCACAAGATGTCTTGTCAGAGGTGAAGGAAGGGTTTGGTAATCAGATAAATCTGTGCCGGGACCGAGGATTGAACCTCGGACCCCCAGCACAGAAGTCCGACACCTTACCCCTAGACCACAAGGTCACCCACATTTTACCAATAATATGTTTTTTGGCAATGCCAGTAATCGAAATTGGGCCCATTAGCTCAGAAGACAAACATGGTATCGACTGGGCTAAGGAGTCGGACAATGGTTTGTTTTATGTTAGCATTAAAAGTACAAATATATTATAGCTTTGAAACGAATGTCTCCGACGTCAAATGGCTAGAAAAACTGAATATAGGTCTAGGTTAGATTAGTTCTATTCCTAGTCGGAACAGGTTTTTGTATTTGTAGATAAGTATGTTTTATTTTGAAATACCCAAATGGTGTTGAGTGTTAAATATTCTCAATTAAGTTGGTTATTCAATCGCTTCTTGATATAACTTTGTGTTTATGAAGTGCACTTTGAAATACTTAGACATTCAAAATATTCGTTCATAATTATTTTTTTAACAATAAGCAATAACACAAACCAGTGGGCACGCGGATAAAATAATAATTCTCTTCTTTATAGTTTTCCGATTATGTAGAGGTTGGTATTCAAACCAAGTTGTTAATACCGATTTAGTTTTTCAAACGGTTTAATACTCTCCTAGCACAGTCCACACGAATGTATTAACATTTCCTCTAAGTTCCATCTTCCTCATCCTTGTCCCGTTAGGGGAAATATGTGGAATGTAAGTCCGGGTGCATGGGGGGAGGCGGGGTGTATGTCCACTACTTACATGAATTCGAGATACGTGGATTTGTGGTTGTGGTACTTTTGACTTACTACAGCTCGTAGCTAAAATTAGTGGGGGTACTGCTCCGGAAAATATTTAGCCTTTCTTTTAAAATTGTGTAAAAGGAAAAAAAACATGTATTACAAACATGTTTTACTTACTTTAACTTAAATTGTTACCGTTCAAGCTTGATCTAATCATTTTAAAATGAAATCCATTCTTCTTGTTTTTATTATTACTATTATTATTATTATTATTATTATTAGCACCACGTCTTACTACCCATTCGGGTTATACGCACTTACGCTAATGTGTAATGGTAGGGTGATTGTGAGATGAAATGAAAAAATTACAGTTTAACGTGGAATCCGAACCACGGTGGAGGCCTGGCATTCCTCACATTCACAAGATGTCTTGTCAGAGGTGAAGGAAGGGTTTGGTAATCAGATAAATTCTTGTTTTAATTAGCGCAAAAAAAAAATCAATAATTTTCTCTTTTATCTCTGGATGAAAATTGAGGAAATTTTTCTCCATTGAAAGTACTGCAGGCGCATTTAGTCTTTCTTTTAAATAAAAGAACAGAAAAAAAAATCAAATAGAATAGCTAGAAGCAGAATAATACTCTAATCCTACACTCTTCTACACTTTATCACATTCAAGAATATGGTACACGGTTTGTAAGCACAACACACGCTGAGTAAAAAAAACTTCCTTCCACCATCACGCCAGAGCCGGCACTGCGAGAGCAACAGTGCTCTCTCTACCTGGCAGTCCCGCCTTCTTCACCAACCCCTCTCCTATGTGCGTATGCGCACAACAGTCAAACACCACGTCGCTGGCACTGTAAGCGCACAGTTCCATACAAAGATTTTTGTATATTTTTCACAAACTGGGGGATGGCTACTGAAGTACTGACATTAAGCTCAAGGAATATATATTGTACTACAAAAATAAAGAAAGAATTAAAGAAAAAAAATACTCATTATATTAAATGTTATCGTTAATATCAAGTGTAAATAGGGGGTGCTGCAGTTCCGCAGTGCCTATACACGAGCCACCACTGATTTAATAGTCGGCTTTCCTATTAATCTGATTTTCAACTGATAATGTCATCCCAATTTTTTGTTTGTTTCTACCTTGAGTGTTAGTTCCAATAAACAAACGATTAAAATAACCAGTTAAAACAAGTAAAGGGAATGTATTCGATATAAAATTGTGATAGGAATTGCTTACCTCGTCCAAATGAGGTTCGCTGACAATGGAGGCCTACCTTGCGGGTTGCTGGGTTAAGAGTTGGACGTAATGGGGAAACAAGAGGGCTGACTTAGCATCGTCTTTCAAACTATTGTTGTTCTTTGATAAAGAAGGCCACTTTAGAGCCTGTAACACCCGACTCACGCTTGGACTCATATTTGTGCAAAAATTAATGCACCCATTCTGGCAAACAACCTACAGTAGCCCCATGACTTCTTTGGTGCTGACTGGCAGCTTTAAATAGTTACCAGACCAAATTACGTATCCCTACGCCGAATTAGATGATCTACAAAAAGATGTGATTAGCGTCTGTCACTTATGACGGTCAAAATTTAGGTATACACTTAAATGTTGACTGTCAGAAGTCAGCTGTGAACTGTAAGTCAGCACCAAAGAAGACACGGGGCTACTGTATGTGCCCTGACTACCACGCTCAAATGCCCTGCTCTCACTCAAAAACAAACGACTTCCCCCTCCCCCCCTCCTTTCCCTTCAACTCTCTCAAAATGGAAAGAAACCATCAAAAACGGCGGGACTCTTTCTAAAATGGCGGGAAAACGCCTGAAGAATAAACAACAAATACAAAACCAATATTTATAAAGCATATTATATACATATATATAAACTATGTTAGACAAATTATTACACAAAATCTATTTTACAATATTAAATATATACAGTTCAGAGACTGACATTGAGTGAAAGTCATTTTCTCAAAATTTTTTTCATTTAATCTTACACGGAAAACTTTGGAACAAATTAAACAACTCCTAAGACATTCTGTAATTTTATTTGGGCGTTTTCTTGGGTGTTATTTAGTAGATTTAGAAATAGTTTTTTTTATTAATTAAATCACCTTCGAATAAACTTTCAGTGACTTTAAAAACATAAATAATTCAACTTATTTTAAGCTCTTTTTAGAGAGTTCCCCCAAGTCCTTGATCTTAGTAACGTACAGTAGCCACATGACTTCTTTGGTGCTGACTGACAGCTCACAGCTGACTTCTGACAGTCAACATTTAGGTATATATCTACATTATGACTGTCAGAAGTGACAGCTGCTAAACACATGTTTTTGCAGATAATCTGGCTCGGCGTAGGGATACATAATTTGGTCTGGTAACTTTTCAAAGCTGTCAGTCAGCACCAAAGAAGCCATGGAGCTACTGTACAATTGTCAACCGTTTGCTGTGACAGAATCGACCACGAGGTAAATTCCTCGAATCTCCCGGCATACATTGCGTTATAGTGCTTCACCCCCACCACTCCGACTAACTTTATTTATCTGTCCCTATCTTTCTCTTCTGTCTTTCTTTCGTCCTTTCTTCGTAACATTATAAAAAGTCATAGATTTGAATACAACACAAACTCATGCCATGTACAAACATGGAACCGAAACATTAACTAGACACGTTACTCGACGGAGCTCCTAACACAACTATATAATAGTATGTATATATACGTGCATGAGTCGTTCTCTTATGGACGTTTCGTAGAAAATAATACAAGATTTAGTGCTCACAATACATTATATTTCGTTACTTGTTCTTTTATATAGATTTTATGATCTCAACAAGTTCCCCCGAGTATCGTGTAGAAAGTAATAAATGTTACAAATAAGCGATCATTTATTTTTCGTAATATTTACGATGACAATAAAAACAGAAAGGAAGTTAAAGTAGCTTTCTGTCACATATTTAATTGGTGAAAAAAAAAATGTATCAGGTCAATTTGATAGACATATATTTTTATGTTTAGCTGGTTAGTGTTTGCTGTACACTTCTAATTAACTAATATCTGAACTAAAGTTAAATTGACTTGTCTGTGTGTATTAGGACTATTTTAATTATGATATATATATACTGTATAACCCATTCACGATAGCGCTCACCTTTTTTTTTTATTCACAATTTTTAGGCGTGCTACACGTTTTACTGTCTGCTCATGGTAACCGTATATGTACATTAATAAAGTAGGAATGAGGAAGGCAGAATTCAGAGTAAAAGTACCCCAATTTTCGTAGAGAGGGTGATAGAACCTATTTTTAACACTTCAATACACCTCCCGGTCTCCGATAAACCCGACTAGACGCATTTGGGCCCTTTGTAAGTGTGCCCATCAGTACATGTTAGTTTCTAGAGAACTACAGCTATTATTATTATTATTATTATTATTAGCACCGCGTCTTACTACCCGTTCGGGATATACGCAATTACGCTAATGTGTAATGGTAGGGTGATTGCGAGATGAAATGGAGGACCTACAGTTTAACGTGGAATCCGAACCACGGTGGAGGCCTGGCATTCCCCACATTCACAAGATGTCTTGTCAGAGGTGAAGGAAGGGTTTGGTAATCAGATAAATCTGTGCCGGGGACCGAGGATTGAACCCCGGCCGCCAGCACAGAAGTATGACACCTTACCCCCTAGACCACCAGGTCCTCCATACAGCTATTACATGTATCACTTGTAAATTGTCATTCTTCGTCCTACCTCCATAGGACACAGCCACGATACAATCACACCCCTCCCTTGACAAGACAAGGGTGAGAGTCATCACCGGGATTAGTGACGCTCCCCTGTGTCTTGGTGCAACCCCTCCCTGCCCAACAGTCCAAGGGGTGTGTGTGTCTCTCCATACGTAGGCCAGGACGTGTGAGTTAGAACCAATTAGCCTCCCCTTGTTGTCGGACAATGTCCGGAAGCTGCTGGCTCCCGCGCTTGTAAGAGATACGTGACGATCAACGGGTGATGGCGCCCCACCCCAAACAACACTTGGGGCCCTTAGCGTAGAAGCTTGGTAGTAAAAAAAAAACCTCTAGAAAATACTAACATAGGCCCATTTTTTTTTACAATCAACAATGATAACAATTTACTATATTACTAATTTGATTGTATAGTTATTAACATTATCTAACAAAAGTGACCTCCGCAGATCACGTGACTTGCCGTATGAATACGTGAAAGTAGAAGTTAATAATGATTGCAAATTAGGTAGGTACTACGGCTTAAACAGGAAGTCACATAATGGTCTGATAGCCGAGACTCTTAATTAGAAAAATATGTTTATAATATATACCAGT
This sequence comes from Timema shepardi, assembly GCA_902151425.1. Lineage (NCBI taxonomy): Eukaryota > Metazoa > Arthropoda > Insecta > Phasmatodea > Timematidae > Timema > Timema shepardi. Next base: position 37,748 of record CABFVX010006344.1, read on the forward strand.
TAAACCATTGATTATTTTTTAAATGAATAATAATAATAATAATATTTAGCACCGCGTCCTACTACCCGTTCGGGTTATACGCTTTAAGTACTAATTACTCTAATGGATTAGAGATTAGGAATTGGGAAGGTTGAATTAGAGGAAGTGAACCCGCATTTGCGTGGAGGGAGAGTGGAAAACCATTTTGGAAAAACCACCGCCAGTTCACCCGACCGAGATTCGAACCTCGATCTCCCCGTCCTCAGCAGTCGAAGCTTCAACACGACAAGCGCGTTAGCCAACTACGCCACCGAGGCGGGTTTTTAAATGAACAAAATTGAAAAAATACTTATGCTGAAATTTAAAAATATATATCAAACTGCCCCCAAATTCTTTGTGGTCAAGTGAAGAATGCATAAAATCACATTTCGATTAGTGTTATGGTTCGTGCAACGTCTTGTAATAATGTATACAAGGATTAAAATATAAATAGGGCCCCTAAATATGTTTATTTTATAATAAAAGTTTGTTAATTTTATATCACAAATGGTTTCCCAACAAGTAGTTGATTTTGGTTGGAAGAATAGTTTAGAAAATTCAAATATATCTCTTAGTGTGCAACATTGGTAACATTTTGGTTGGAAGAATAGTTTAAGAAAATTCAAATATATCTCTTAGTGTGCAACATTGGTAACATTTTGGTTGGAAGAATAGCTTAGAAAATTCAAACATATCTCTTTGTGTGCAACATTGGTAACATTTTGGTTGGAAGAATAGTTGAGAAAATTCAAATATATCTCTTAGTGTGCAACATTGGTAACATTTTGGTTGGAAGAATAGTTGAGAAAATTCAAACATATCTCTTAGTGTGCAACATTGGTAACATTTTACAAGAGCATTTGTTTTATTTTACAAGTATGGATAATATCCAAAAGTCGCGTCTGCAAATAGCACGACTTGATAAATGAACAGGGTTATATTAAAATTGTTTCAGTGACTCTAGTAGCTACGAGATACTGTTCTTCATACCAAAATTGGCCAATATATGTGTGATTGGAAGGTTAAAGCTAGCACTAATATGCTTAACTGTGATCTAGTTGACCGGATCGTTCGGGTTCAATAGTACAACCTTTACCATCGACACACCCTCCCTTCCTCCCTCCGATTAATACCAGTTAATAATATTAAAATTAAAATTATTAATTATTCTTAACCCATTGCCTCGATTAGACCACCACTATGCAGAAAAATTGCAATACGGAGCTTTAATAACACTAAGCACTATAAGCGCACTCACTCCATAAGATATTTGAGAATATCGATCTTGAATGAAAAATATTATAATATTCAGCACCGCGTCTTACTACCCGTTCGGGTTATACGCACTGACGCTAATGTGTAATGGTAGGGTGATTGTGAGGTGAAATGGAGGACCTACAGTTTAACGTGGAATCCGAACCACGGTGGAGACCTGGCATCCCTCACATTCACAAGATGTCTCGTCAGAGATGAAGGAAGGGTTTGGTAATCAGATAAATTTGTGCTGGGACCGAGGATTGAACCCNAGGAAGGGTTTGGTAATCAGATAAATTTGTGCTGGGACCGAGGATTGAACCCCGGCCGCCAGCACAGAAGTCTGACACCTTACCCCAAGACCGCCAGGTCACCCAGGTTGTAAAAAGAGAATATGGTCGGGAAATCCATGCAATTGGTCAGTAAGTTGTTTACATCTCGCCTGCTTACAAGAAATTCAAAACTCAGAATAAACAAAACCATAGTTTTACTGGTGGTTCTCTATGGGTGTGAAACATGGTCTCCTAACTCACATGACGGAAACAAATTTAGTATTAGAAAATAAGGTGTTTAGGAAGATATTTGGTCCAAAAAAGACGTGGCTACTGGTGTGTGGATGTTACTTAATGATGAGCTACATACCCTGTACTCATCACAAGACATTTTTAGGAATGTCAAGTCTCGCAGATTACGGGGGACAGGACATGCAGCGTGAATGGAAGATTCTAGAACCTTGTTCAGGGCACTAAATGTGCAAATGAACCCTAGCATTCCAAATTCCATAGAGTAAATAATAAGATATTTAATACTTTCCGATTCTGATCCTGGAAATCATAGTTCTAAGGGTTCGACTCTCAATCGGGTTTTCTGCTTTGTATGTTAGGCGTACAATTTTTAAAAAAAATATAAGCACAAGGTAAATATTTAGTTGGATTTTAGTAGGAAAATGACCGCACATTTATAAATAAAAAATAGCCGGGCGTACAGTTTAGAAACTGTTGAATGTAACATAAAACTACAGTTTGGTAAATACAGTTAGCCTATCTATTTCAACCAAGCAACAAAAGTCTTGATTTTAACCGTGTATTGATTATCTATTTTCCCAAACCTGCTTTGAAAGTGGTTTAACCCAAGGTTCTTTTACTAATCTCATTGTAACAAAGTTTTGCAAGACTGTAGGCCTATTGTATTCTTAACTATGGTATCAATGATATTTGATCATTTTCTGACTATTCACTAATGATTTGTGCGGATGAACACTTAATTCTCAAACAGTGATATTAACGAAACAATCTCGACAGCAGCCGTGGGCTTCTTCAGCTAGTGAGGCACCCGAAGAGAGCTATGTAATAATAATATTTAGCACCATCACACTGTGAGCTATGACATGTTTCTAATTGCGTAGGTAAGCGTACATAAAGATGGCAATGCTGTCAATTATATAACAAAAACAGGTAGTAATAAAACCTACTTGCATTTTACGACCGTATTGCACATTCAACCTTGATGAAAGCTATGAGATGAAGTATTTCCTTAGAAAATGTTTAAATATCAACTTGATAGTTCGTTACATGAAACTATAACGTTAAAGAGTTTCAAACTTGATATCTCATCGTTTAAATGAAACTAGACCATTAATAATTTTAAGTAAGAAATTTGTTCCTTCTCAATTGAAACCATGTCGTTGATTGTTCCATAGAAAATGTTGTGTTATAAATAAATCCATTTTTTGAAAAACTCTGACATGGTAACATAAAGTTAAGTATTGAAACTGGAACGTCGCTAGCTGAGAGATATTGCACAAATACTCAACCAATCCAGTTATTCTCGTGCGTGATATATTGTAATTGAAAAAAAAAATTAAAACGCTTAATGATTCCATATGACCCGCCTCGGTGGCGTAGTTGGCTAACGCGCTTGTCGTGTTGAGCTCGATTGCTGAGGACGGGGAGATCGAGGTTCGAATCTCG
>CABFVX010006345.1:0-24604 GCA_902151425.1 Timema shepardi
TAACTGAAAATAAGAAATATTAATATATTTACTTTAAAATATGATCGCGAATATTAAAAAGACAGGAAAAATCGATATCATTACACCTGTCTTACCACAGGCAGTAAAATACCCCCTAAACCGCCCCAAGTTTGCTACAGAACAAAGATGACGGCCTTCAGAAGAGAATGAGCTAGCAGTACCTGCTGGAATAATAAGCGGGATTTATTTCCCACTCGAACCATTACCGGGGAAGGGTCTTTCCCGCCCGACTCTCGGGAATGGATAAATTCCTGACATTTTCCCGAAGGTTCGAGATCCCGTCCACCCCTAATTAAGTTTTGTTTCACCCGAAACAACTTTAATTTTCCATTATAATTTAATAAAATGATAATTTTGTTTTGTGTACTGTATCTTACTTTCATTCAGGCTATTTGCATATTCACACTAATGGGGTAAGAATGAGGACAGTATAGCTATAAAAGTGTACCCAAATTTGTTTGGAGGGATAGTGACATACAATTTAGGTAAAAACACATTCAATCTGAAGAAGTTTGAACTATGACCTCCCTATCCTCAGTGAACTAGTAAAGAAAAGACAGACAATTTTACCCGTGTGTACACTGGTGCGAGTAAATAACTGTTAATAGCTTTTTAACACTACATATTATATACAAAACGAAGAAACAAATCTTGCCATAGCAGATACTTTCACCTTGAAACTCAGGTAAAAATGATGTCCAGATTGGGGGAGTGGTAGCATACTCTCAATTATTGATCCAGGCAAAGTACAGACTATCTCACTGAAGATGTACTTTCTGCAGTGTAGTTTACAATTTAACAAGATGAATGCTGGTGTAGTTCCCATTAATAATTAGCTCTTTTTGATTCTTTTTAGTGTTATGAATATTTTATGAAGTTTGGAACATTCATCGAGCGGTGGATTATGCTTTAATTTTAAAAACCATTTAAAACAATCTTTATTTGATTAAAAATAACAAGGTTTTTAAGATGGCTAAAAAAACACAAAATTAAAGTAATAAACTCGCCTAATAATAGGTCTGTCTATACACTTTAATAAAAACTCATTGGACATTACTCAAAATAACACAAACGATGTATCATCCAATAGAAACTTGGAGTGAAAATTGGGGGGAGNGGGGGGGGTCGCTGGAACTAGAATATAATACATAATATATAGGAAGCTTGGTAGATGTTCCATAATAAGCAATGACTCGCTGCTTTTCCCGGGAAAACCTCTGTATTTATATAAATTTTAAAAAGTTAAAATTATAGGACAAAGAAAAGAAAGTATAATATTTAAGCTTGCTGTTTGAAGTTGTGTACCAAATATTTGCCACATCATCATTCCAAACTATTACAATTTTTAAATATTCATACACCTCATTATTGGTATACCTTAATGCTGGAAGAGAACAACGCATGTGGTAGCGTTGGTGAGGTCTATTATGGCTAGTGTTTGAGATCTATGGATTCTGGAGGAGTGGATCAAGAAACAGATATTGTGAGTGTGTGTGCAGGCTGGGAGACAAATTACACCAACTGTGGTGTTGTTTGTGGTGAGGATCAGAAGCAATGCTAAAAAATGGCGATAAAACACTACCCATAAGAATGGATAAATACACTGTGAGGTATCATGTGGCGAATTTAGGAGTTTGATGATAGCACCTGATGTAGGAATGATATGGCGTGGACAGGAACTAGGAAATGAGCTTAGATGATTAGTTGATTAGTCTGAATTAGGTGTATACTAAATAGTCCATCCCCCTGTGCAAATGTATTAGTGTTTAGGACACTTTTAATTATAGTCAAAGTGGGGGAGTAAGAGTATATGGGAGTATGAGCCAGTAGTATAAGAGTTAGATCATTGTTGGTGTCAGGCTGTATTTGTTGTCTACCAGCCCTCCTAAAATGTAGGTCCACAAGTAGCAAGCAGTACCTGTGGCCACTGTTAACTAAATTCCCAACTATGGTTTAAGACATAGATGATGTGTTAACGATGATGAATAAAAGTACAAATTAATTTTGGGTAATAGATTTTTATATAACATCCTTAAAAATACATCATATCACCCAATGAGAACATATATCAAGTATAAATACCAAATTATTGGTATAATAAAACAATGAAATCCATTTAACATAGAAATTTAAAGAGTTCAGTGTTCATAACCTGAGAATAGCACTTGGTTTCATGTAACTTTGTTAATTTATAAATTAAGTTCCCATTATATTTTTGTATCAGCTGTATATTACACAAGATATAATGTTCCACCCAAATTCCATCAAAAACAAACTGTAGGAAAAATACAGTGGGTTATGAAACAATGAGTGTAGAAAGCCTCATATGACACGGCGATGATACTCAGGTAGGGCAACTCCATAATCCTGCTGGCTGAATAAACTTGATGCATTCTTCTGCATGTACCTGAAAAAATAATAAAACAGAAGATTTAGAAGTAATACTTGTGAAATAATTTTCACAATAATAATAATAATAATAATAATAATAATAATTATTACCACCGCGTCTTACTACCCGTTTGGGTTACACGCACTTACACTAATGTGTAATGGTAGGGTGATTGTGAGATGAAATGAAGGACCTACAGTTTAACGTGGAATCCGAACCACGGTGGAGGCCTGGCATTCCCCACATTCACAAGATGTCTTGTCAGAGGTGAAGGAAGGGTTTGGTAATCAGATAAATCTGTGCCAGGACCGGGGATTGAACCCCGCCAGGTCACCCACCACAATAATAATTACAAAAATATTTTAAAACTGATAGTTTCCTAGCCTTTAGTTAATCACTCAAATGACAATATTTACTTTAAATCGGGGTTTAAACCCAATTTTTATCTCTGAGACTTTCTAGTTCTGACAACGAACGAATAAGTAATGACCGACTCTTAAATAATAATATTTAGCACTGCGTTTTACTACCCATTCGGGTTAGGAATTGGGAAGGTTGAATTAGAGGAAGTGAACCCGCATTTGCGTTGAGGGGGAGTGGAAAACCATTTAGGAAAAACCACACGAGATTCGAACCTCGATCTCCCCGTCCTCAGCAGTCGAGCTCTACACGACTGGCGCGTTAGCCAACTACGCCACCGAGGCGGGTACCGACTCTCAAAGGAAATCGAGTTTACTGCACTCTTAACTTAGGATACCTACCTACTATTGGAATGCTTAAAGATAATAATAATATTTAGCACCGCGTTTTACTACCCATTCGGGTTATACGCTTTAAGTACTAATTACTCTAATGGATTATGAATTGGGAAGGTTGAATTAGAGGAAGTGAACCCGCATTTGCGTGGAGGGAGAGTGGGAAACCCTTTAGGAAAACCCACCCCCAGTTCACCCGACCGAGATTCGAACCTCGATCTCCCCATCCTCAGCAGTCGAGCTCAACACACGACAAGCACGTTAGCCAACTACGCCACCGAGGCGGGTAAATGCTTAGAGAGTGTGAAATTATTGTTAGCAAAACTCCCTAAATAAGGCAACGAAAAGTAAATTTGTAAGGAATAATAAGGCAAATATTAACACATAAGAAAAAATTGACACAGAGGACCAATACTGAAATTAAATGAAAAAAGATATTAACCCTTTGCACTCAGCATATTTTCACTATAGTGATGCAAAACACACAGGGCAATTTTCACATATTTACCAAAGCCTTTTAAATTTTGATGAATTAAACAGCAAAGCAACTATTTTTGTTAATTATGGTTATAGCCGCATCTAAATATCATATTCTTTAAAATGAAAAATTACACCTGGACAAAGGAATCGAACCTGGGACCTTTGGCTTATTACATCAATGCTTAAACCAATGAGCTATTTAGGAATCACCCTGTGCCCAGGGTAATTCTTCACCCATACTTTAAGGCAGAGTCTGTGATGGACGTGCGGAAATCGCCGGCTTAAAATGTGTTATCAATTAAGAATCACAAGCTATTTAAAAAAAATTGAATATATACATGAAAAAAACCCATATATTATAAGCTTGGAAGATTTAGAAAATAGATAAATGCATCACTAAACAACATATTATTAATTAAAATTGAAAATTCAGAAAGTGGAATAAAAATGTATAGTTCAGATTTGGAAAAACAAATGGATCAAATGTATTCTTTCTTCTTCATTCATCTTGAAAGAAAGTTCATTTAATTATGTAAAATTCGGTATAATTTAGGCTTTTTCTAGTATCTCCTGATTCTGAACTACATCACATTTTGTAAAATAAAATACACATACTTTTTTTTGGAGCACCTGTGTTTTGCCATTGTCTAGTTGAATATTTCAAATAAACAATCCTTATATAATTATAACGTATTGAAGAAAATATAAAAGTCATAAATACTAAGCTTTAGTAAGAAAACCAAATATTAGTTTAGACATATTAAAATAAAATGAAAAAAAATCACAAGCCAGAAACGCAATCACTCCACGATTTAAAGATGGTGAGTTTAACATTTAGGACACATTTTTGTGGTTCCATCTAGTAACCATATATCACTAAAAGAACAAGATTTCACTTGTGCCAACGTATCAGCCACATGAGTGTTTTAGCCATTACCGAGGGTATTCTTTTATACATGAAGAAGAAGAAGAAAGAAGAGAGAGAAAAAAAAAAGCTATTTAGTGCAATATGTAAAATGTAAACTGTACAGTGTTCAAATCACATTTGTGTTCATTTATTGGAAAAATTAAATTATTTCATAGATTGAAACATTTAAAATTGACAGTAAATTCTTTAGAGATTTATTTAATATTTAAATTATAATCTATTATCATTAGATTAAAATCTGAAAACATTGATATATGTTTTTTAATGATGTATTCTCAGGGTTTGGTAGTCTGCACCAAAACACATAATATGGTTTAAAATAAAAAGTTGAAAATAAACATTTGTTCTTTTTTCAACAATATTATTGTATTTTAAGTTACCGCCTTTGTGGTCTAGACTCTAGAGGTCAGGGTTCCTGATTATAGACCTCAAGGTCCCGGATTCGATCCCCAGCGATTCCAGATTTTTCTGCTAAACATTGGGACTGGAACGGGGTCAACTCAGCCTCTTGAGAATAAATGAGGAGCTACTTAGTTAAAAAAAAAAATTAGCTGCTCGGGTCTGGAAAACTCAGATTAACAATCATAGGGTTCATTGTGCTGAACACATGACACCCTCTATCTGCAGGAGTGGGCACTATCTTTGCCAACCGGCTCGATTGCGGGCTGATGGCATAAGAGTTTCTTTAAAAGTAATTCTTCTTTAGGGTATCTAAACTACTTAATATATGCAACTAGCTTTAAACTATACTATACTAAATAAATATTTTGTAATAATTCTTCACTTTAGGCATACATATCAACATGTATTTAGCAAACACATTTATCACCTTTTAAAATCTAAATATAGGGAGGGAGAGCTTTCTTTTAACTAAGTGGTTTTCTCTGGTAAGGATGAATTTTTAGCCCAAATCATGTTTTTAAGCCTATTTTTTCTGCACCATAAACAGTCAACTGTTCAATTATTTTGATTTTATAACATTATCCATTAAAAAAATCCAAAAAGACAGGTTTGCACCATTTTAAACAGATTTAGCAAAGAAAGTATAAATATTCTTTTTAGTGATAATTTTTTTCAGCAAAAGAATTGTTACTGTCTTAGCAATAGAGTTTTAGACCAAGTCATAGTTCGTCCATCTGAATAGCTTTTAGAGAGGTGGGAAACCATTTATGATTAACTCTTTCATACATTATTACAATAAGAATTTTGTATTGAGAACAACATCAATTTATAAACAAGAGTCTAGACAATTATTACTAAAATTTGTTTGCAAGCATCAATGTTCAGAATATGTTAGTATTTAGAAACCTTCTGCCAAGATCTAACCAACATTTAACCATTTAACACTTAATTTTGCTCTTTCGGCTGACTCTTACTATCCGTCCAGGTTGGACACATTTATTTATACTAATTGAGTAGAGATGAGAAAAGTAAGATTTAGATTAAATGTATTTGCATTTGCTTTGAGGGGAAAGGGAACATATCAGGGTGTCCAGCCAAACTATATTTTTAAATTCCCTGACTTTTCCAGGTTTTCCAGACCCAATTTATTTTTTCCCAGACCACTATTTATCGATATTAAGTATGTTAAGAAAATATTTTTTTAAGATTACAGATTAAATAGTGTGTTTTTTCCCTAGATACATATACATTCTGAAAATGTGTCACTCAATAAGGGGATTAAACAATGTCTGCCTCCGGGGAAATGGCCTATTTTAAGTTAAAAATAGATTTCAGTAAAATTGTATTGAGTCATTAAAAGATTGCCTCAAGCAAGAACGATTTAAGATAGTTGTGGGACAGAGTCATTCTTAGCTCCTTATACTTAAAACTGTAGAACTAATCAAATTTTGTACATATGAATATCCATGACTCAACTTTAGCTAAAGACAAGTGGCAGAAAGGTGGAAAGACACAAAACTTACTTGTTGACCTTGAGAAGTGATATTAGTCTGCTCAACATAGACAATGGTGTGAAAGTGATTCCAACTGGTTATTAACGGGAAGAAAAGTGTTATTTTGACTATTGTGAATCAAAATATTTGGCTTTTTATAGATAAAATGTAAAATTTCCAGAAATTTAATAAAATTCTCTGACTTTTCCATCACTTTTCCCTGACCAAGCAAATTCCTTGACAATTCCCTGTTTTCCAGGTCGCTGGACACCCTGCATATTTAAGGATAAGCCACCTTCAGTACACTTGGCCAGAATTCAATTGCCAACCTTCTTGTTATCAGTAAATCAGATTATATTAGTCATTGAAGCCCCAGATGAAGGCCGACACCACTGTCTTTCTTACGAAGCTAAGAATGTGCTTTCATGACCCTTGCCCCATTTTATCTCACCTCAAAAATAGCATGTAACTTAGTTAACTTTTTAATATATTAGGAATGCCAGGCCTCCACCGTGGTTCGGATTCCACGTTAAAACTGTAGGTCCTCCATTTCATCTCACAATCACCCTACCATTACACATTAGCGTAAGTGTGTATAGCCCGAACGGGTAGTAAGACATGGTGCTAGTAATAATAATAATATATTAGGACTATGTCAATCCTACTAATTGTATGACCATTTTGTTCTTTACTATTTATGAGTATTTTTTTGGTATTCTTAGGGAAGTGGTTATATAAGTTAATCAATTTTCCCTGACATAAGGTTTCAATCCTTAGTAAATATTGTTTGTTATCTTCTTCAATTCATATTTATTAATTTTATTCCAAAGTAAATACAAATTTTTCTATTTCTTCTTATAATAAATTAACTCTTTTACTAACTTTTAATGTTTCATTGACTAGAGATTTAACTATCATTCAACTGTTTTAGAAAACAGTGAAATTGAGAACAATGTAATAATTTTAAGGTACTTGAAAAAATACAACAAACTTGAAATATAAGTATCTATTTTAAAATGAATAAAATATATCACCGATTCCAGTTTTACTTTTTATAAGTGAGGAATGCAGAAAACATTTTGATGGGATTTATGGTTTGAGTGTGAACTTGTATCTATGATCCTCGTTAATCTGTTAGATAGGTTCTTAAATCTCTGATATATATAGTTATTTTGATGATTTGCAGTTTGGTGATTTTTTTTATATTTCATAAACAGTTTGACAAATGATAATTATCAATACATTCACATTTGTGTGTGTTTGTGTATAGTTTGGGTGTACTTTTATGAAATCAGATCATGTGAAAGTGTATGTAAAGGTAGATATTAAAATAAAGACTAGGTCATCTTAAAAAATTAAGGATGGTAGGAGGGCGCGAGATTTCTCAAGTTATCATGGAAGTAAGCGAGAGTTAGAAGGGAGAGGGGGGTTCCATAATGGTTTAAAATCCACCGTTCTAGTGGCACCATGTTCAAATATTTCCTGAGTGAGTGAGTGAGTATCTGCAGAACTCCCTTATCCCCAAACCCCTTCTGCAATTATTTAAGTAGAGAATATATATTAATTTATAAGGAATATTCCAGTGATTTTCTCAACTATGCTTTCTCTTCACTAAATGGGAATACTTATTTACATCTTAATCAACATCAGGTACTAACATGGCGAAGGATTGAAGGTAAGCCATCTAAGCGTGTGCTTTTAACTTGCCCTAAGATTTTAACTAATACAGTATTTAGTCAAATAAAAACATTCCTGTTTGATAAATTAAATGTTAAAAAAAACATGATACAGTCCAAGGTATTTTGTGTGTCACTTGCAGCCTACTATTTTCGTGGCCTTAAACAATTATATCAAATTACATACAAAAGTTAATTTTGAAAACAATACTAAATGTACAAAAAGTTAATGGTATCAATGAGTTATGTGGTCTCTTCTTTCCCTAAAATCAAATGTTAGATATCTCTGATTAATATGATTATTTTTGTATAACTTATCTTACTTTAAAGAAAATGTTTAACATATTAATCTCACAATATTGCAATATAATAATCATAACTGCTCTAGTTTAACATAATTTTACTCATATTTCTTAGTTAATTTATTACTTATGCAAAATGCCTATTTTGTAGGGGTGTGAACGCTCAGGTTTTTTTGATTTGAGTGCAATCTCGAAAAAGCTTCTAATAAAGCTGCCAAGTATAGAGTCGAATTAAGCTTGGGTTGGATAGATAAATAATTTTAAAACTTAATTATGTAAGTAATAATCAAATAGGGATTTTTTTTAATAGTTAAACAATTTTGGCATAATAAATTATATGATTAAATTTTAAATACTGTGATAGTTACCGAAAAATTAATGATTATTAAATTTAATATTCTTACACTGTTTTAAAAAGGTATTTATAAAAACAGGCCTGAATGTTCAGATTTAATAACCTTTTTAAAAATTTAAGCAATTCCATCAATTGCCTGTTCATCTGGACTGCGGGCTCTTCACTTGGTAATGACCTCCTGTCAGAGTATTATTGAGTTTTACTATGTACATAGTAAAATCATTAAATAAGTTGCACTTGATACCATCAACAATAAGCTTTAAGGTACTAACAGCTAGCCATACAGAGAGATATCTTTCTATATTTTTTCAATTTATGCATTATAATCTCCTCCATTCAACAACCAGTTTGTTCAGTTGCTGACATCGACATTTCATTGGCCATCTGTACAATGCCCTCTTTTAGGGTTATTCTTTTTAGACCGTTCTGAACAAAATTCGTAGAAACGAGCCTATTAGTAAGTGATTAAATCTACTCTACCACAAATACTTAGTTAAAATAAACTCCTAAAAACTTATTCTAAAATAAATTTCCTCAAAAGAAACTTGTATATAAGATTTCCAAGACATACTTAAGGGAGTAAATATATCAGAGAGCAATAATACTAATATAACGTTATTTTTTTATCCATCCAATTGAACACAAACGCAACAAAATATGTAAACAACATTTAAATTATGAGAAAACTTGTTTTTTTAAAGCACCCCCTCCTCCCCCCAATCAGGAAACATAGCAGAACTTTAAAATAACTCGAAAGAAAAGCCTCAAAACTATTCTTTTTTTACTTTCTTCATAGTATTCTTACTTATGAAATATTGGGTTGTTGATTTTTTATTCCCCATATACCAGTTTACCTTTATTTTTGTTTTATTACATTCTAATGAGGCCTCTACATCAAATCATAAAGCTGCTTGTATGTGACAGTGCAACGCTCACCGTAAAAAATCTTGTAGATGAACAAGAAGCAATGCAACACCTCTTTCATCCAAAGGAGTGTAAGGCAGCATAGTGGCAAGTCGAACTGTAAAAAAAAATAAGTAACATGTTAGCTTATAGCTCAGAGAACCAAAGTAGGAACCGTTTTATTTCAGTAACTAAAAACATTTAGTAGTTTTTGTACTACTTTGGTAAATCTTGAGCAAACATTTATAATCATACTAAATGTATACCAAGCATAGTATTATTATTGCTTGTTGTCCTAACAGCAAAAGGGAGAAAAAAAATATTTATAAATAGCTGCCAGGCAAGTGGCAGTGGGGGACCAATTTAAAGTACGTATTACCAATCCGCTGTAATGATTAAAATATGTACACACATACTGTAATGTATACATACAAAGTCACATTTTATTCATAATATTAAAACTAATTTTCAAGTTTAATCTAAACTAAGCTCAAAATTTTAAAGTAGGAATACTTTTCCCTAATGAGGTCAATTGGACATTTAGTTTGGATTATTATATAAAATAAGGTTAAATTAGAGCAAAATTTAGCAAATCTCCTCATATAATTCTTGGGAAAGGTCGTGAATAGGTTAAGTGGGAGCAATACTAACTCATTGATCCAAGAATTTAATAGGATTGAAGTAGAAAAAAGTTTGATTTGTAGTCCCAAATATTACAAGGTTTCACCAGGGAATATATACTTTCTCAATAGAATGGACATGTTATTTATATACCTGCAACTCGCATTCCCTCATGGCACAAAGAAAAAACGGCTCTTACTGAAAAAATCACGAGCTTAGTGTGTACTAGTTGTGATAGACAAAATATTTATGTATGTCAGTGATTTACTAAAGAGGACTAGCTAGCTGTTTACTTAGTTTTACCAACATTTGTATACAAAGTTTAAATTATAAAATTTATAATAACATGTGTGTCTCAGGAGCTGGAGTGCTATATCTATGTATTTTAGAGATCAACTATAAACCAAAGTAAAAAATAAAATGATATAGCCTTCTCCTTGGTACCGCCTTATTATCATACTGAATCTGGTTCAAATTTGTTGACAACTGTCAGCATGCATAGCCAAACAGACACAAAACAACGTTTGGTAATGTAAATGTTTCTCACATTGCTTGTTAACTGGGAGTGGTCATCTTATTTTAATGCTTATTGATGGCACATTGGCTGCTGCTTCAAAGTTATTACCAATCAACGGGCCAAAGCTCAAGTCAAAATCTGTGTGTTAAAATTGCAACAATATGGACAATATGCAATGTAAAATAGAATAAACTGCATAAAGTGAACGTTCTTAATATATTCTTTAATTTACATATATATTTATATATGCTAGGTACAATAAAATAAACTGCATTCTGAAAGTTCTTTGTATACTATTTAATTTAAATAAAGTTTTATATACACTATCTCTTATAGGTCCTGAGATAATAGCATCCTAAGCTGTTACATGTTTACGTGACACAGATCCTAGAATATCCTACCAGATAAACTTAAAAAAGAACCTCTAACATAATATTTGAATGTGTCTCTTAACCGTTGATGCTTCCATAGGTACACTGGAGCTACTGTGATGGGGGTTTTGACTGTATTTTTTAAGGGTCCAGATTTCAGCCAGCAAACCATTAAAATAAAATCAATGATATTTTCTGAGTCACTATGTAGGTACTTCAAAAAACCTGCATTGGGCAGGTCTTTTGTCCTCAAGATGGAGGATCCAAAATGTTATATTAAATTACTTAAGAAAAAAAAAAAACTTGAATCAAAAAGCACACACTAAAAGCATTCATAAATAAACAACACTGCACTTTAACTTGATTAAATTTGACTCTAGAATGAATGTTGATTGAAATGCAACTTATTTAAGGTGCAAAGAAACACAAGGTTTTAATATGAAATAAAACTTCCTAGATAAAGATGTGCCGACACTATTAATTGGACCTGAAAGTGCAGCGGAGTTCTCACAGACAAGGTTAACTAGTATTGTTGGGTCTCTGGTTTCACTGCGTGCAGTTTGTGTGCTTTGCCGACATTTTCGATGTTTTGCATGGTTCAGAGAAGATGCTGGCAAACAAAGCTGACTGAGGTGATGCATGACATGAACTTTGGCTCTATAATACTTGATATCTACTATACTGTGCAAATTAATTGGGACAAAGTAAAAAATCACTCTTTTTCAAAAAGTATGCCTTTTTATACAATGTAATACAATGTAATGTAATATGCATACCTGTATTAGTAATAAGTATGTCCTCCTTTAGCAGAAATTACCTCTTGAATTTGTTTAGTCATCGACTCCACTAATTTAGTGTACATATTTTTGACTTCATCATCGTGGAACCAAACTTTTATAGCATTCGTTATCATGCGTTCTTTGGTTGTATAGTGCATTTTACCTAAACGTCTCTTCAAAATATTCTACAAGTTTTCTGAGATTTAAAAAGGTACTCCAGCTCACTCGGAGTTGAGATTGACATATTTATGGGCTTGCAATTTCGAGCTTCTTTAAAATTTTAATTTTTTAACTTGTATTGTGTGTTTAGTGGAGTAATTGTTTACTCTTCTCTCTGCTTGTTAGGGATGTGGTTTGTGAAATAATGTACAGTTGGAGGGGGTAAGGGGTGAAGTGTGTGTGAGAAAAACTGAAAAAAAGAGGGTATTGTGTAGATGGCCATTGAAATGTAAAGTTCAGGAACTCTGTTAGAATACAAATTTGCTTATTGGATATGATACCATAACTAAAAAACAGCTGTGGACAGTAAACCTTGCAGTTCAACCAAGAGCATCAGTCTACTCGTAACTGAAAAACAGTCAGATGTGGACAGTAAATCTCGCAGTTCAACCAAGAACATTGGCCTACTCTCTTGACCTGATGAAGTTGTCTGTGACAGTGAATGCTTGTCCTTAAAAATGTGTCTGTGTTTTTTTTAGTATTTTATCTAAACAATTTCTACTCCAGTATCACCAAGGTAAATGTGCTGGCTATTCCTACTAATTTAAACCATGATTTAGCCTAGTGCTCTATTCCAAATAACCTGTATATTGAGAACAGGAATAGAACAAAGAGTGAACTTTGTGGTGTTCTAGCAATCAATGAACATTAGTTTGACTGCCACCTTTTGTGACATTGATGGGCAGCCAATGTGTTAAATATACTGAGAAGTATGATTGCAATTTAACATTAAGTATAACATGGTAACTGCTGTCAAAACCTTTAAATATCTTAAGTAATGTGTAAATAAAAAGATATATATCTCCAGAAATGATGGGATATGTCAAGTGTCCATTATTCAGTATTTTTTACTAACAACATAAATTATGAGAATCATTTTGTTATGACAAGAACAATAGTTATAACATTCCTAGCATATGTATACAATGGACAGCTGATACTCAATGGTTTTATAAAGTTAAACATTAGAAAATATACTAACCAAATAAACGCAGTAAGTGTGTGGCCCCATATATCTTGCTCATTGGTACATCTGGGTATATGGAAATCATCTAGAAACATACAAACAAACACAAAACACCAATACTGTAAAATAATAATTTTTATAAATCGTGTCACTCTTGAAAGACTCAACTGCCAATGACGAAAAGATTGGGGTTCTATTCCTGGCCAGGTGTAATGAGGGTGGTTTTTAAAAAGGTTTTCTACTCTCCCTCCACGCAGATTCAAACTTCCTTGTCCTTAAAACATCAGTGTAATTAGTAAATATAAGTATAGCTCTAATGATTAACTAGATGTGGTGCTAAAAAAAATCATAGCATATATAGAATATATTAGCTAAGTGACACACATATTATCAACTGCCACTTTTACAGCCCTCCAGCACATGTGAAATTGTTATCCCCTAGAATACAGCTTAATTTTCTCTTATTCTATCTTTCACTCTTGGTTTAACCAATTTCACAACTTTTGCCTCTACTCTGCCTACTTGCACTTTTACTGTGTTTAATAATTTCACTCTCCTCTGGCTACACACCCTTTAACACTGCACACATTCACTTATACAATGCCTACTTTCCTTCCTGACCTGACTATTTTCACTCCTCGGCTTACTTGCCCTATTATACTGTTATTTTTCAAACTAATGTGTCTATATTCACTTCAAATATTCATATTTTCACATGCAAGGACTAATTTTTTACTTAATCAGAATTTTGAACCAAGTTTATCAGAGCTAGTCCATCATTACCTGAATAAAATAAATATATACATATAAAAATCAATTAACTCCACATTGGCAGAGGCCATAACGTAGTTTTGTTCATAACTCAAAATAGAATAAATTATAATATCAAGCAAACATTAATGGACTGAAAAATGTACACACAAAATCAACAAGAATTATTTAAATGATTTCAAAAATGTAATTATGTTTTATTAGTGTAAACCCTGTTGCATCTATAAACTGGTTGCTTAGATTATTATTATTATTATTTAGCACCACGTGTTACTACCCATTCGGGTTATACACTTTAAGTACTAATTACGCTAATGGATTAGGAATCGGAAAGGTTTAATTAGAGGAAGTGAACCCGCATTTGCGTGGAGGGAGAGTGGAATACCACCCTCAGTTCACCCGACCGAGATTCGAACCTCGATCTCCCCGTCCTCAGCAGTCGTGCTCAACACGACTAGCGCATTAGCCAACTACGCCACCGAGGCGGGTGGTTGCTTAGAGAAGGATGACTTCATCAACACACATACCTCACCATACTGTATTCTTTCGAACTTGTAGAGCAATTGATTGCCAAGCATCACATTAAAGTACTCCTTCATCCCATTTACCACATCAACAACAGCTTTTTCCCTGAAAAGAGGGCAGAGTTATTTAAGACTTTAACCCTTTTGATTAAATTTGTTTTCAAGTATTCTTTGAGTATTTATTTCTTTAACATTAATTTGTTGTTTTTCCAACTCCCATTGCCAAAGAGATTTAAAAATATTTGTGGATTTCCAAACCCTCTATTACCAAGAAGATATATATGTCACTGGCAATGTGTGAAATCCAGGCATTCTATAAAATGCCTATGCTTTCTATATAATGCCAGAGTAGTTTTGGCAGAGTATGAAATAAACGAGTTTTGATGTTGTATTTCATACTTATTTTCATGTTATTTGTCTTCTTGAAGTTCCAGAATATGTTAATTCTTTTATCCAGTTCTATGTAAGTCTTGCGCCTTTTTCTCGCAGGTTCACATAATGTCTAGGATTTAAATCGGTCAAGTTGGGTTATTTTAGAATAGGGTGGTTAGGTTAGCTATTGTTCTCAGTAATATATAATGACTGGCTATTCTATAAATTTCCAATGAAAAGCAACAACAAAACTAATTTATTTATTATTTTGCAAAAACCACTTAGGAATTAAATAGAAAGCCTAGGCACTTTATAGAATGCCTGGATTACACACATTGCTCTTAACATACACATTAAAAACTATGTTGACATTGCAACAAACATTAGCATAATATTAAAAATATTGTAACAAGATAACATAGAAAAAATTATTAATAAGTTTTTATCACCTTTATGGGAATGAATCATGATACTCTAATCCAATGTGATAGGAATGCATGGCCCTTATCAGTGTGAGATTTATTACATTATAGCTTAATGCTTGTTTTTTAATATTTGTATTCTTGGACTACCATGTCTTGAGTCTATAATAATAATTGATGTCAGAAACAAGTTTCAAGTAAGCATCATGTTTACAATTAAGAATGGGTTCATAAGCATGGTCTTAAATTTTAACTATGTTTTGTTAGCTCAAGGTCAGGTGAAAGCAGTAAAGAGGGCAGTCTTCTAGCATTAAGTGAATTACGTGTATCATTAATGATTTTAGCCTTAAATTCTTCAAATTTTTAATTCAAATTTATCTTAAATTTTCTTGTAATAGCTTAAAAGGATTATTACACGTTTTATTTTATTTTTTGTTTGTTGTAAAAAGTGACTTGTAAGAGCATAATTATTTAAGGTTTATTCTGGCAAGAGGTTAGTTAACCAACGCTTGTACATTTCCTTGGAAGTCAAGAGTGTTGGGTTTATCATCATGCTGAGAATAGCATATATCTCATATAGCTTGCATCCTGTTGACGAGCGAGCACAGTGCGACCGATTGACCTTCCTGGCTGGTGGGATATTGAGATCAGCAAGTTTGTGTGATAGAATAACACATTGTTTAGTGTTTGGAGCCATGCTGAGTGCATGTGGGTCGGTAAATAGCAACGACTGACAGGTTACTTATGTAGTAGTTTAGTCATCTGTATGGATTAATAAATATACATTATTGGACTAACACTCGAGTCTCAGTCCTCACAAACCACCCATTCCAACCCCTACCGCTTGAGGTCCATCCCAACCATGTAAGTCCCTTCGGTGCCGCGGTAGTGTTATAGTTAGGGTTGACTACCGGGCACCTAAATAAAACTAGTGACCTTACAAAGTTTAGTCAGAAGTAGGATAGGGACTTTACAGACTGCACTTGAATTTATCCCTAGAGCCTTGGAGTTATAAGTTGAATTCATAAGAATGCTTTTGATTTATAGAAACAGATCATATAGTCTAGTCAATTTTAGGAGACCCTAAGAAACTTGAAGGCTGTAGGAGACCCTATAGCACTTGAAGGCTATCTTAAGAACCAACAATATTTTTTATAAAAATGTTTACCTTTAAAACTGAGTTAAGTGAGTGCTAAAAAATTATTTCTAATTGTCATTTTAGTCAGTGTTTACACTACCTGCAATGAGATTAACCAGGGAGAGCAAAACTATGGCAAGCATACACGATTCGGGTTTCACACCAACACGAAAAAATCAACATAAAATAAAAATTTCTCAACCAGGTTGGCGAAGGAAGCTTTAAACAAGAGGTTACTGCTGACTAGTAAGTTAAGTTTGGAACTGAGGAAGAAACTGATAAAATTCAAAATTTGGAGCAAAAAACTTGGACTTAGGAAGATAGAAAAGAAATCTTGGAGAGCTTTGAAATGTGGTACTAAAGAAGACTTGATAAGATCAGGTCGACAGACAGGGTGACAAATAAAGTCCTAAGAAGAGTGGGTGAGGAGAGTAACAATTTGGATGTGAATCTTTGGTACAAAGCAAACTGGATCAGACACATCTTTAGGAAGAACTGTCTTCTGTACAACGTCATACCATAGAAGGTAAGGTCGAGGGAAAGAGGAACTTGGAAGGAGGACTCAAATATTGGATTACTTGAAGGAAAGAAGAAAACTCTGAGAGCTGAAGGAGGAGGAAGATGACAGGGTGCATTGGCAGTCCATTAACAAAAGGAATGGACCTGTTTTAAGACCAAACGCCTAATAATAATAATACATTTTTAAAACTTTCTTTCAATGAAGGTGTTACTAACAATGTTTGTACTTTAAGTTATTGAAATTATTATTGTCTAAGACATTCCCTTTGACAATTTTATGACTTTCCCTTATATAAATTTAGACCTCATTAAAATATTTACAATTTGATTTGAGTAATTCATTACACTTCATAATAATCAATAATTTTTGATTTTTAAATACTTATTAATAAACACAAATAAGTGGTGGTACACTAGATTAGTTAAAATTCAGCTAGTCCTCAAATGGCACACTAGTCGGTAAAGTTTCACCATACCTGATCTAATGTGGATCCATATATCTGTAACATATGCGCAACCAACCATGTACCTTTTGAGGACATACCCATTGGAAGGTTAGTCCTATACATTAATACACATATTACATTTATTTATTTAGGCTATTAAGTGCTGAGCAAACTGAATATATCAGAACACAACTTACAAACTAATGTATTCTAGAACAGGCACAGCACCCCAACTACGCCAACCAATCAATTCATCACTATGAATAATGAATGGGGGAGGTAAGCTCCAATTCCCCCAATAATACATTTTCAGTCATTAGGGGAATCAAACCTAGGACCTTTAGTTTAGTGGATAGGCACACTAAAGACAGAGTTAAGGCTTTGCTTAACACGATAGGGAAAATTAAAATGATTAATGATTTTAGTCTTAGACTGGTAAATCATGTTTTGTATAAAATGTTATATCTTCTTTTTGATAAAAACAAATCATATTCATCTGCACTCCTTCATATCCCCTCGTATACATCTGATATATTTTAAATTTTGATAGTATGATAAAAAGTGGTCAAAATACATGTTAAAGAATACTACTCACTTATTTGGAGTATTACTCTTGCTTGCAACCTTAAACTTGATATAATTGTCCAGTATCATATCCACAGTTAGTCTTGCTGGAAGTTGGACTAACTAAAATATTAAAGGTTAAAGAATTTTAAAATTAAATATATTATTTTAATAAATCAATAAATACAATTGATAAAATAAAGAAAGTATAGTCTAGACATACTTACACTAAAGAAGACAAACTATTTGCAGAATTGATGAAAAAAAAACCTTAAGGAAATCTAAAATAAACATGGGACAAGTAAGTGAGACTCATCAATAAAATAATATTTATAGCTTCCTTTCTTCTGCCACTTTAGCACATATGTATTAATATGGGCTGTTTGACACGAAGACTATAAGAGTAAGCATATCTTTATTTACACTAAAGTTAATATGACTTTATTTAAAGTGTCAGACAATATAAATAATGGGTCCAATGTTAAAAAATATAGTAAAAGTGTGCAAAGTTAACTAAGAATTTCAAAATAAAACAGATTTTATTAAATTTAAAGCTTCAGAATCTAACACAGTATAATATTATGACATGGACAATAAGATTTGGATCTTGTCACTTAGATTCATGCTCAAACCTTTATAAAAGGCTGAAACACAATCTGTGGTAATCCAAAGTTAAATAATATTTAATTACATTCATGAAAATTATCAAACTTATAAAAAAAAGAAGGCACTGTAAGACTAAGAAATTGAATAGTTACAATTTTGAAAACTTGGTAATATTACATATTTAATTCAAATTATAACATTTATTTTTTTGGAATATCATTTCTAATATAAACATGTTATTTTCAATAGTAGCTATAAGCTACAGCCTGATTTTCATAGAAAGTCCGTTATTTGAAAAACGTAATCTCATGTTTCTACAATAGAAGAAAAAATATTACAAATTGTATTTACATTCTTAGTCTGTTTAATTAAGATGATATTAAAAATTTATAAACCAAATAAGACATTTCTGGACTGCCAAATATTGGTGTTTTTCAATCATTGTTGGTGGTAAAAAGTGTGTTCCTTATAAAAATCAGGGTTTATTTATGTATATGTTTGTGTACATATATACACACACAAAAAATAATCAAAGTTGACAATGAATGAAGAAAGAAATGGTAAATATAATGACAGAGATTGGATCTAACATTTGTAGAAAATGCCAAGTTTACACCAGTTGGGCTTCTCCCTATTAACTAAGGTACAACAATATCTGTCTTACAACTTAAAATATCTAGTATTTCAATGATCAGAAAGGTTATTTATAAATAAAATATTATGATCGACAAACCGTTTTTCTTCGAGAACACAGAAAACATTAAGGATGGTGCAAACCATATATAATATGAAGTGCTACAGTGAAAAATTACCCTTTTAAATATCAACTTGGATACTAAGCTACTTTGTAAAAGCACAGTAAAAATAAACAAATATACTGTAAAATATTAAAAGTGTTTATATTTTTGCACATTATATGAAAAAACTTGGGTAGGTGGCACCTATAAAGCATTTCTGGCCACCAAATAGTGGGTTGGAGGTCTTGGGTTTGGTTTCTATGTACCAAGCATGGTTGGCTAATATATTTTAATTATATTGACAGAAACCCTTCCTTCACCTCTGAAAGAACGTGTATTAATCACACCTTGTGAATGTGTGGAATGCCAGGCCTCCGTGGTTTAGATTCCACGTTAAACTGTAAGTCTTCCAGATCATCACACAATCACTCTACCATTACACATTAGCATAAGTGTGTATAACCAGAATGGGTAGTAAGATGCGGTGCTAGTAATAATATTTTGAAAAAACTTCATATATATTAATTACTCTTTAACTCAATATGGATATGAAGAGTAAATTTAGCTAGTAAATTGGAGTCCTATTTGTATATTTACAAATATTTTAACTAGATTACAAATTGGCATCCATGTTGTTTAGAGCACACTCATCAAAAAGGTTTTTTAGCACCGTGTCTTACTACCTGTTCAGGTTATTTGCTTGTGTAGTAATTATGATAATGGTTTTAGGGATTAAGAAGGTTATGTTTTTAGAGTAAGTGTACCCACATTAGTATGAAAGGAGAGTGGAAAACCATTTTGTAAAACCATCCTAAGTTCCCCAACCGAGGCTCGAGCCTAGGTCTTCCTGACATTGGTAGTCTAGTCTGTGAGAGTAGCACCTTAGACCATGTGGTCATCGGAGCAGGTCGTCATAATCAACAAGCATTGGTTGTACTAAGATTGATGACTTGCCTTACTTATACTAAGATTTAAATAAACATTAACAATTATATATTTTGGATAAAATTAAGCATTCTTAAATAACAAGCAGAAAGTCTAAAGTGAACCTTATTTATAATGTATTTTTATATTGCTATTTATAAAATTAAACAAGTGTAAACATGATTAATGGTATGACTAATAAATGTGAGTGTATGATGATAATAATAATTTATAGTAATAATAATAATAATAATAATAATAATAATAATATGGCTTAAATAAAGACATAAACAAAAGTTAAACTAATATACATACACAGTTAACAATATTTCTTAAACATCTTTAGCTATTTATTGAAGTGAAAATAAATTAATCCATTCACCTTCTTTTGTCTGGTAATAAGATCCCAATCATCAACTAGCCATGGTTTCAACTCTTCTGGGAATTTTACTTTGATTTCAACTTTGGTCAAAAACTGTTCTTCCTGAAAATCACAAAGCGAAAGAACATTATTAATATGACATATGTGTAGGTGTACAATACATCATTGCATACAAAAGGAAACTAATTTGTATTAATTACTGAACAGGCTTTTACCATAGAAAAATATTTGATAAAACAAATTACAAAATAATATTTATTGAAAAATTACAAAATGCATGATCAAATATAACTTTATGGCATGAGCTTATTTAGTTTGCACACCCTACTATATTATTCTCTATCGAAAGCAACAAGAATAGTAAAGCATAATTTAAAAAAAATGAAGATGATTTAAAGTAAATATTTAGTGTCATATAATTGGTGATTTGGAATCATAATATGAGTATACAGTAACCACCCACACAATATTTTACAAACCATGGCTTAGGCTTGCCTTTCCCATGAAAATATGTCAACTGCACATGTTTTAAATTTGTAAGCTTTGGTGCATTTACTAAGGTTATTAGCAATTATATAATTTAAGAGCATAGGATGAGGTTGAACTTGAATTAACTGCACATGAGCTCACCCTTAAGGTAGAACACTTCTAGTGCACTTAGGGACTTTCCTCGATTAAGTCAAGCTTGCTAAGAGAGCATTATTTGACACTGACAATAAACATGTAATATTTACAACACAATGTGTTTTCTATAAATAAAAACATTACAGTACAAAAAAGGGCAGGACTAAGAGAAACACCTATAGCTTTTATGGAAGTTGATTTTGATTATAACTTTGGTACATTTAATGTAAATATATTTTATTATTTTGATAAGAAGAGTACTAACACATTATTTAAAGTGAAAGTATTCTTATTGTTAATGTCATTTAAAGTATGAAATAATTAAAAGACTCACAGTAGGTGAAATAATATATTCCATTAACAAAGCATCAATTGGTGATAAAGTATAAAATTCCATCCAAAACAGTTTGTTAATATGCAAAGTCTACAATTGCTTTGAAAACTTAAAACCCAATATTTTCTGGTACCTAGCCAAATATGATTTAAATAAAATATTTCCTATAGGAGGAAATGCATATGCCCAATTTTCAAATTATTTTATAATTTTTTAAATATTTCATTACATTCTTATTCATCTCTACTACTTATTAAACAAAGTGTCTGTTGCCTAAGAACCACTTTAAAAATTAATTGTGATAAACTTTTTTTTTATAGTTAGTAGATTTCTACCGGTATGGTCTTATTTAGGATATTAATCAAACAAATAAAATAAAATAAATGTTTTTAAAAGAGATGTTCTTAAAACACGTGATCATTGATGCATTCTACAATTGAATGTAGAATTATGTATTTTTCTGTATAACTTGATCACATAATCTAAAGAGTAATAATAACAAAATACATTTTAATAGTAAATCCAAAAAGAAATATTATTTAGGTTAAGTTGGTTGTTTTGAATTCACAGACCCCTATAAAGAATAGTTTCTGTACTTATATGTTGGTTTATAACTAGAGAATTACTGATACATTTGAATGTGGTATTTTTTTTATATTATGTTGAACTAATATAAAAAGGGTATAACTATTTACAAATTATCTATGTCTTCTAGGAGCTAAGCAGTGGCATTAAAGGGAATACAAATATTTAATATACACAATGGAGTGGCAAAAGCAAGGACTGCCATATGTGCAGCTACTGTTATGACTACAGGAAAAAAATCAGACCCCCTGAAATAAATTCAGTGATAAGCTCGGAGATTCCAGATTCAAAAATCGACCCACAACTACATGCAAGTGTAATCAAACATACGGTACACGGCCCATACAGACATTTGAATTGATCGAGAGTAGCATGTTAGAAAAATTACACTTAAATTAATTTAATTCAAATTATTTAATTTCCTAATCATCCCACAAACTTAATGAGAGGTATAATACCTCTTTTCAGCAACAAACTTGTATTCTGGGGCCATATTTGTAGTAGACCTCTTCAAAAGGTCTTCCAAATGGTCAGTAAAGAGACGAGAACATAGTTGGTTTTTGTTCAGATTCACCATAGAGAAATTTTGTTCACAAATGTAGGTACTGCCAAAAATGCTCAATGATTTCACCACAGCTTCATTTGTTACATAAAAATATTTCACACATATTGATGTTTTATGCTTTGTTAGAAAAACTGTCAATAAAAACCCAAATTGGTTGTTATAACAATTAAAATAACATAGAAGGTTTCGAACAATATATGTTCTAGAATTATGAATTGTACATTAAAGAGACCATAGTAATATTACTACAATTACCAAATACAATGTTAACGCTAGTATTAAAATTAAAAGTGGCAGGCAAAGAAGCCTTTAGCATTAAAACCGTATTTTAAAAAGTTTCGGCACTCCTGGTTCAAGAAATATTGACTACAGAAACAGTAAAATTGTATTAAAATGAGGTATATACACCATTTCATAAAAAGTGGTTGAATTGTTCCTTTTCAAAAGTGCTATCTATGCCTTATGTACAAAAATGTTAAGGCATCTGTTAATGGGCTCCCTATTTCACTTCGGAAGGTGATGTTAGTCCAAAATTTTGTTAGGTGTATATTTCTTAGCTTAAGAGTGGTATGAAATTAAGTTTTGGAATGGTTATTTTGTGTTTACTAATGTATTATTATGTGCAAAACATGTTCATGTGAATGAAATATATTTGAGAATGGCAACATGCTCTGATAGAGCGACCTGTAAATCTAACATGCCCATTTTTACATTTTAACTTGTGCACTAGTGCAGAGAGTGAACAAAATATAAAAAACACATGGGCCACAAACAAGGCACCAAAAAGTTTGATTTTAGAAATTCCTCCAACCCACCATTATGAAGGAGCTTATAATGTTCACAATATTAACAAGTTATGTTTGAAGCTATCAGAGTAATGTATATTTGGATATTAAATTGACCAGAGTCGGCAAGCCAATCAAAACTGGTATAAATATAATAAAGTATGAGAAACTAATAAATAATACTCGACCAAATTGGGAACACACATTGTAATAATATTTTATCCGCCCCAAATGCAAACTTCACATTATAAGTTCAGAATATTCAAAATTAAATATTTTAATTTTGTTTGTGGCTATGAGTATGTAAGGTATTGAAGTACTCTTCTGTCCTTTTTCTTGCCCAGACACACTGGAGTCATATTTGGGAGCAAACAAGGGTATGAAGAACAAAGGAGGGGTGCAATATATAGTTACTTGTAGAAAACGAAGAAGGGGTGCAATACAGTTAATCGTAGAAAGTTCTGGTATAAAGATTACAAAGAAAGCCTAAGTGAGGTACATTTCAGCAAAATGTTTCTCGCCCCTGATCTTCTCAGAAACTTTGAATGGTTTACATGTACAGCACACATCAAGTACTTTGATATAAATTAACCCTCCAGTCTCTGCAGGGATGTCGCAGAGGTAGCACGCTTAACATGCGTTGGGCATTTCAATCTGAATTGTTTGATATAATTACTCTCTGTGACTCAGTATTGTGAAATGGTCATCCCGCGTCAGTAGCTCACTCATGTGTCATATCGTATAGTGTGACACATGTATTCATATTTATAATAATTTAAGGATGTATAATGTATTGGACCCGCCTGGGTGGCTTAGTAGGCTAACGCGCTTGTCGTGTTGAAGCTCGACTGTTGAGGACGGGGAGATCGAGGTTCGAATCTCGGTCAGGTGAACTGGGGTGGTTTTTCCTAAATGGTTTTCCACTCTCCCTCCACGCAAATGCGGGTTCACTTCCTATAATTCAACCTTCCCAATTCCTAATCCATTAACATAATTAGTACTTAAAGCGTATAACCCAAACGGGTAGTGAGACGTGGTACTTAATATTATTATTAATGTATTTGGAATAAAAGGCTTATTATTAACATTTTCAGAGCAGATGACACCCCCCCCCCCCCCCCCCCC
>CABFVX010006345.1:24769-40986 GCA_902151425.1 Timema shepardi
CCCCCCCCCCACCAAAAAAAGATACATTACACTGTGGCATCAATAATTCCGCGAATCTTCAACATATTGCTTTGGGTTATTTCCTTGAGAGTTTGAGAGGACTGTACTAATAAATTGTTTCCCTCAATTTAATATCAAGCTTGGTCTGTAAAGCCAATAGCACGGATTCATTTATAATAGATTTTGTATAGGTTGCTTAACAGATATTTAGGGAAGGGAACAATTTACAGTACAGTTCTGTTAAATCTTGCTTACCCTGAAACCACTTATAAAGGATCACTGATTTTTAGGTTTACGAAATTATATCTAAAATTAGTCCAAAATGTTTAATTGAGAAATTAATTTCACATTCTTTCAACGAAATTTATTAGGCAAATAATAATATTAAGGACATAATTATAACCTTTTTAAAGTTTATTTTAATCAAGATAGTGGTTTCTGAAATCCAAAAGAGAAAAAAAATCATGTCTTTTATTCAATTTTAAGCTTTTAGTAGAACATCAATTTGTTTAAATATTACTATGGTGACTCGTATTAAACCAAACTAGGACAAATTTAAAAAAATATTCATTTTTAACTAAATTAGGCATGAACATTTAGAGCCTACATTTCTAATAAATGTTTAAATTGTCTGTTACCATGTTACATTTTATTTAATAAGTAAAGACCCTCCCTCATAAACCAATGTAAATGTAAGTACTGAATATATATTTCTGAAGCAAAGTAAATCC
The DNA here is from genome assembly GCA_902151425.1 of Timema shepardi. NCBI lineage: Eukaryota > Metazoa > Arthropoda > Insecta > Phasmatodea > Timematidae > Timema > Timema shepardi. The sequence continues at coordinate 25,501 of CABFVX010006345.1, forward strand.
TTGATAATTTGCTTACAATTTATTCGAGTGTTGGATAATCTTAGTTGTAATATTGTAATGTATTGATTTGGAATAATCTAAATTATGTAAAAAGTCATGGATGAAGGTAATTTTTCTTTAAAGCAATATAGGTAGAGTATCCTTTTTAAGATTCATCCATGAACAAACACGCGTTTCTCAGAATGAGGTGAAAAGGACTTCGCCCTAAAATATATTTTTTTATACCTTCTTTCTTGTTAAAATATCTACTGCGTTGCTTCCTGTTAAAGGAAAAAGTTCATAGTATTTGTTAGAAAACGCCATTTCTTTATACCAATAAGAAGCTAGCTCTCACAAAATGTGTCGCCAGGACTCTGTCTATTGGTTAGTTTTTACTTTGTTGACCAAGGGAGAAAATGCAAGGTGTATGTCATATATAGACCATAGTGCGTATGTTTATTCACAGTATACCCAGTATCAGCAGTACAGTATACCCAGTATACACAGTATAGACAGTATAACAGAACAGGATAGCAATATCATTTTGACGACGACGACGGGGAGGACGATCTCCGGGACCTTGCTCACTGTCCAACACATTATAATATAAGTCACTTTAATATCACAAGTGTGCAGTGATAACAAACATTTAACTGAAATATGTGCAAATAATTTACTGGTGTAATATAAATAAACCGTGTGTGAAATAACAGCCAACAACATTTCTCTTTCTTTAATAATATTAATACCGATTTAATTAGTGCTCGAACACGGGGCTATAGACAGCTGATTAAACGGTATCTTTTCCGTACAGTGATGATAGGCGCTCGATCACGGAGCTTAAGACAACCTAAAGTCATCACATCATCTTTTATCAGGGAATTAATCCGTTGTGAATCAATCGACACCCGAAGTAGGGCGATTGATCACATAGTTTTTATTATTGACGCCCGAAAAGAGCGGCGCATTTTTATCAGATAGTATTACAATATGAAAAATGAAAAATTTTGCTCACAGTTGAGAACTTTAAAAGATAGGATTTAGGAAGTCAGATGGATGTTTTTGCTAATATTTCTTCAAACATAAGTTGATATTTTATGTAATTATGGATTATTAAGATTTAAAAAGTGATTAAAAAAGTTACTTTAAATGTAATTTAAAATATCAAAGGAATAAAATAATACATTTAAATGGTGTTACTAAGGTAAAAAAAGATAAAGAATTTTGTATTGATAAAAGAAGTGGATCAAATAAACATTACAAACGCAAAATAAATGCTCATAGAAGCTGTAGTCAAGTGGTATTCCCAGCAATGATCAAGTGGCATAGGCTTGTGTGGAGTTGAGCTAAGGGCAGCAGCTGAAAAGTTTGTAAAAATTTGAAGCTACAAAATTTTATTTCAGTTCAGAATGACTGTGGCAATTTAGACATAAGCACAATATCATTTATAGAAGAAAGTTGTGTGGGAGCCCAAATTGGTGATGAGAGTATTTAGAGAAAAAAAAAGAATGAGGAATATAAAATTTAGAGGAAATATACTTCATTTGAATGAAGAAAGAATGGAAGACCATTTAGGGAGAAAAAAATCCCCACATGGCTGGGATTTAATGCCCAGCCTCCCAGTCACCAGCATACCGACCAGGCGAGTATTATCTTTGTCCATGTACCCATTGATGTGGGTCTTTTTTTTTATTACAAGTCTATTTGTATAGCCATTATAGCATGTAAGTCATTAGTCGTCCATATATTTGTATTGCATTTACAAGCTTCTGTGTGAAGTTTAAGAAATGACTAGTAGATGTCCTGCAAGGACAATTCTTTGCGTGTATGTTTCCAGCTATTTCTGGCATCTTACTGCCATATATGCACTCTTTAAAATATAGTTTTTGAAAAGTGTACTTGTGGAAACTGTTAGGTAGTTGGTTAAGTATTATTTTAGGAGTAGTTTAGTGTCAAAACACCTGACAATGATATTCGTAATATTTTGTGTGACAATAAATCAGATAGTAGTGAAGTAATTTATGGAAAGTCTGAGGGAAGTTCTGGAGAAGATGAAGTTGAAGAAAATATAAATAAAAGGTCAAGGGGGTGATTGTGACATTATCAAAATACCACACCTCTCCCTTATAACATAAATGGAGGGAACCAAAACTATCAGATAGGTAACAAGATTAGTCCCATAGATTATTTTGAGCCATATTTTGACAGCAAAATAATAGACCTGATTGTTATGGAAACAGAAAAATGTTTGGAGCATTAATTAGCAAAGGAATCTGTGAAAATTGCATTGTTTAGAATATCTTTATTTCTAAAGTGGACACTTTACAAATTCTAATGAAATAAGGGTACTCCTAGTCCTATTTGTCCTCATGGGTATTGTTTCTAAATATATTTTACTAAGGATAATATGCTTGAGACCCCTTTCTTTTCTAATGTAATAAATAATGAGCAAGTTTTTGCATATTGCAGATAATTCATATGAGGTCATTGTAGCACAGAGCAAGAAAGTGAATAAAATTATGCCTGTGATTGACCAAATGAAGATAACATTTCTATCAGTATACATCCCTGGAATGAAAGAAAAACTATGCAATGTAGCCGGATGGGTTTCAAGCCTTGATCTATAGCAATCCAGTCAAAGTGAGTCTGGCGCACCATACCAGGGGATTTAGAGTTTGGGTACTCTACCATAAGTAAAATTTTTGTTTTAATGATTTAGAATATCAAAGTAAATTACATGTGTAAAAGATTAAATTTCTAACTTTATTTTAAACAATCTAAAATACGTATACCCCACATCTTGCATAGTGCACTTGATGAAAACATTTATTTTTTCAGATTCTTTCAACATATTTATTTTATTAGTTTGTTCATATACAAACTATTCAGATTTCATCAGACAAGTGTTTAATAACATTTAATATGCATTTATAAACATTAAAATTAAATGCACAGTACTTAAAGTAACAAACACAAAATTTTATTTTTTAAATAACTATAAAAGTTTTGAATAAATCTCACTAATAACATTCAATTAAGCAATGATCAACTTCATAAATGATTCGGCTTTTTTTTTAGGTAATTGGTATGTTTACATGTTCTTATCAGATAAATTTACTATTGATAAAAATGAATGTACTTAAAAACGTAATGCTTGTACTAAATCTACATGGAACAAGTTTGTTTGGTAAAATATATTTTGCACAGTTTATTATTATGTGAAATTTTGAATATAGTTTTGAAAACTTTAATTCAATGTGGTTTTCAAGTACAAACCATGCATAAACACATTTAATTGACTTGGGCTACATTTGCTTAAAATAGTGGATTTAAAATAAAATGAGCTTCATACCAGAGGTGCCCACAGATTTAAACAAACTCGTTTATAAGACTTACCTTAACAAAGCTATTTATGACCTGACCAAAATTTTGGGGCTATATTAGATTAAACAGTTTTAAAACCGTGATGTGGTTAATAATTTCATTAATTTTTTAATTTTTTTTTCTCATTTCTCAAAGTAACACTATGAGAAAATATAAAAAAAACACGAATGTGGGAATGTAGAAAAAATAAATTAAATATATTTATTTCCTAGTATGTCAATCCTTAATGGAAATATTCATGTAAAGCAAAGATTATTCATGAAAGTTCTACAGACTTTCATGACAAAAAAAATTTCATGACTTGTAGATGCCCTAATAGACTATATTAAAAATAGGTAGCTATATAATTGCTTTCTAACATCCATTATTTTTTATGGCGACAAAATTATTCTAGGGCATGCTGGTGCAGTAACAACTATATCTTTATTTTTAAGATTGAACTTAGTTGCCCTTGTCACAAACTTGGCATGAAAATAAATAAATAAATATATAGTTTATAATAACTTTGTCAAAGCTATGGGGTGAAGAGCACCACCACCACCTATTGTGGAAATCATAAACTAACTTGCAACGTGTAGTCCTCAAAGGTATGATAGTTTATGATATTTGTGCAAGGGTGCCGTTATAGGACACAAAAAGAATTTATAAAGGCTGTAAATGGATAAAAAGTATGACTATTTTCAGTTCAATACAGTAGTAACAAATATTATTAAATATTATAAATTCTCCCTAATATTGGTTAGAAAATTTATTAGGAAGGTTATTTCATTTTTCTCGAATCTTCAAAAAACATTTTATTCTTTCAAGATAAGATAGCTATCTTTCCTTTCCTCCAAATCTTAATCTCAAATTTTCAAGTCCTGCAAATTCCGACTTAAACATGCTCTTTTCATTTATTTAGCTGGATTTATTAATTTATACGTGTAGTAAGACTGACTACATGCAGATTAATTGTAATATTATTATTTTAGCTAGATATAATTTACAGGATATACATACTTGTTATTGTTTATCTTTTAAATTTTCAAATATTATATAGAAGTTATTGGTAGGTATCTTTAGTACAAATTGACATAAGATAGTTAACATATTATAGGCAAGAGGGTGGAGAAGATTTAGCATATGTATAGTTGTGTACTATCCTGATATTACTAAATGTATGGACATAAATAAAGTTTTTTCAGTGAAAGAAATTAACACTGAGTATTTTACTGGAAATATACTAAACATGGACTTTAAAAATATACATATATGAACGTGTTTTACTGTTTCAACAGTGGGGTCAATGCGTCCACGTCTCCTACGAGGAACATCAGATGAAGAATCCTGAGATGATGATGGTGTTGAAGTAGAAACTTTAGCTGTTGTAGGAGTTGATTTGTCAGATGGTGTTGAGGACCTGCTGTCAGATTCTTTGCCACCACATTCCATCTTCCAGGCCCTGTTTTTTTTCCTCCTGGAATAAGTTTATGTTGAACATTTATTTGAATGTATTTATTCTTGTAATATTGCTAAATCAGTTTTACTAAAAACAGTGTATTATTTTGTATACTTTACTGTTTATTCAGAGTTTACATGCAGGGTTCCTACAGTATTTGTAAAAAAATTCTCCCTGACTTTCCCTGAATATTTTCCCAAGTTCCCTGACCAAATTCTCATAAAATTTCTACTATAACTTTACGATACTATAGATGTGAAAATATTAATTTAAATACATTTATTTCGGCCTCCTCCTTCCCTAGAGCCGACCTTGCCTCACCTCTCATGGAAGAAAGAAAGCGGACGTCTTGCCAATCAATTCAGGGAAAATGATGAAAAATTAATTAAACATGTCTAACCCTATCAAAAAGTTGTAACAAACTTGATTCACTTTGGTATTATGTGCATAAATGCGTACTAAATAACAGGCCACGAAGAACATACTAAAAAGTTTGGTATCATTAGTCTTATTTTACCTAAACTGTACATATCCTGAACTGAATAGCTCACAACAGGAGGAACTGTGTCTGCTTTCATATTATTCATGTCTCAAGTCAATTTTCTTTTTATTAAAATTATCAAAAGTCATAAAATAAGATACTATGCTATATTTAATAAAGTGAAGCTTGTTTCTTCTTCAGTTCTTGCAACTCCACTTCTATTGCTTCTCGTTTCTCTTCAGTTGCCATCATTAATTTTTTTCTTTTTCCTTCTAAATCTTTAACTTGTATATCTAATTTCCTCTTTTCTGCTTTCTTCTTGTCTTCTTCACTTCTTTCCTGCTTCTTCATCTCCAAATATTCATGATAGCATTTCCGAGCACCTCTCACGTAATCCAACATCTTTTTGCTAATGTGTATGTTTTTAATCCCTCCTGCTTTTTGTATCTCATCATGAATGTGACGCTGTACAGTGACGGTTTTTTCATGCATATTTTCAACCAGTAAAGATATATTGACTGAAAAACCACCTTCAACAGTTGCATTCCCATGCAACAAGACAAGGTAAATCTTTATTACTTCCCAAAGATGTTTGTAGTTTGCATCTCCTATTAGAAAGCTACCATAAATAGTGTCAAGTCCTACTTCATCACTAAACTGATAACAAGGACGAAATATTTCTTGAAGCTGAGATTTTTTGAGGTTGCAAAAATGCAAGTATTCTTTCTTGGCATTTTCAGCCAGAACATCATTTATGATGTTGGCATGGTTGAGTTCCTCCAATAGAAAAGAAAATCTCTTCTGGCCCAGTTGAGGTGAATGTTGAATAACACAAGGATCCAATGAAGACAAATCTCTCACAGCTTTCTGTTTTAAGGGACTTCTTTCTTGTAGTTTTGTAATCATGGTGGTTAATATACTGCGGCACTAGTGTATAAATTCTAGTTTTTGTCTTTCTGTTACTGTGATTACAGTTTCTCCTAACAAACGTTTTGTTGCAAATCCTACATCAATATTTTTGCTAAGGATCAAATTTTCTGACTTTTTTGAGTGTCGATAGACAGTAACTTTGGACCCGTGCACTTCATCAGATCAGGTTTCATGCAACGATTCATAAGAAGATTCTCTACAGCTTCAAAAAGATATGGAGTCATTGGTTTTGATGTCTGGAACTGTTGCAGGAAAGGCTGACATTACTCTGCAATTGTCTTGCAGAAAGCTAGTTTACACTTTAGGAATGGATCACAGGCTGCTCTTTTCAGTGTCTCTACAGGTTTTGTTTTAGGAAGTTTTGCTTCTTTGAGAAACTTAACAACATGGTCCCAAATTTGTAATGCCCTTTGAAAGCACTTTGCATTCTCTAACCACCGCACACCACAGAACTTCAATGGAAAAGATGCACATCCTGTCAACTGGGTAAACAATACTCGACGAACTGGAGAGTCAGTGAACAGGTAGTACATGTGACGCAATAAGCTACTTATATCCCAATCAAGACTCCACTCCTGTTCTCAAGGAACCATGAACAACATGAAGCCCACATGTTCCCAGATTTAGCAAACTACATACTTCATTGTCTGTGACAAATTTGATGTGTTCCTGAAGAAGTGTTATAAACTTTAAATTGACATTTGGGCCATCCATTGACACTTGTATCAACTTAGAGAGTGGAAGAGGAGAAATACCATCCAGAAAATGCTTCAGTAATTCTTCAGCGGTGCTCCTATTGAAAAACACACTGTTTAAGTAACGACTGATGACTTTATGATTTTCCTTGTCCCAGAATCTTATTACAATGTCCATTTGTCCTCTTTAAATAACTTTATTCAACGCTTCATCAAAACAAATTACAAAGTCGTTACATGATTTTAGGCGGTTGACTAAATTGTTATGAAAGAATGGAGCCAAGCCATGCCCAATGAAGTATGCAGCCTTGTCTCCACAAAAGGTAAAGGCATTGGCAATGGAACACTCGGGAAACATCAACTGAAAAATTGTACTTAAATTATTACACGAATTAGAAGACTTTTTTTTGTAAACAACTTGCATAGCCCGAATTACTTCCACCTTAGTTATATCATCTTTTATAACAAAAGTGTTATGGTTTCTTCGAGTCACTACACTAATTTCACTTTTGGCAACAGCTTCCTTCTGCAGCTTTACGATTTTCGATGAAACAGAAAATCTCTTCGAGTAACCAGCCGAATCACCACTAGGTAGAATGTCTTTGTGTGCCAGAGATTCTGTTGAAACAGGGGAGCTCGATGAACCTGAATCACTTGACTTTTTTTAGAAAAAAAGTCAACAGAGAGCGTTGATTTGTCAAAGTTTCAAGAGTTTTGATATGAGTTGGTCTTTTTGCATGGGAAGCTAATGCTTGCTTTCCCATATTACTTAAGTTTATAATTTTTTTGCACACTTTACAACATGCCTGTAACTTATTATTTTCAACGCCACTGATACAGTATGAAAATTCAGGAAAATACTCTGGGCTTTGCCAGAGCTGATTAAAAACTGTTAATTTGTTAGACATTGCTGGTGTAGCCGAATCAGTCTTAATTCACTGTATCCAACGATAATGATGCGAAACCTTGAACAAGAACCAAAACAATGGATCACAAAAGTTAAAAGAATTGTCATGTGCAGGCCAGGGGATTTCTGCGTTCACCTTCTGAAATAAAATGTTACCAAAACTTGTGTTACAGAAAGTTTGAGCATGGTAAGTGCCCCTCAGTTTTCTTCATTGGGGCAGTGGTTTATGAGTTATGATGCAGTAAGTACGAAAAATATTTTCATTTTTTTCTAAGTGTGAAATGAATTGTCGTTTCCCTGAACTTTTTAAAGCTTCCCTGACTTTCCCTGACTATTATTATTTTTTTCCTGACTTTCCAGACCGTAGGAACCCTGACATGAATGGTTTCATTACAATCAAAATACAACTTGCTTGTTCACTATTGGCACAAAACAATCATAACAAAAAACATGCTATGGGTACTAATACTAGCTAATTATTTTGAGTCCTTGATTAATTAAATTTGTTTAAAGGCATTTTTGAAGTCAATTTTTGCATGAAGTAAAATATATCATTTGCATGAGGTAGGGGACCCCTGTCTACTTCTAAATGTGGGTTTAATGTTCCTTTGTAATCACCCCATAATTTGAATGAGCCATCAGGTTTAACAACAAGCAATGATGGTGTTTTCCATTTACTATACTTGGTTGCCACTAAAGCTCTAGCTCTAGCTTTGTTTTAAGTCAAACTGAACAGTTTGGGATTAATTGCCAAACTTTGGTTGGTGCGATTATTCTGCAATTATGTGTTTATGGTTGATCCTTATGACTATTGATAATTAGAAATTATGATCTAAGCCCCACATTGTAGAGTATCACATACAACTCCTTGCCTGATACACCACTGCAGATGTTTGTAAATTTCTAAGAAGAGTATAGAGATGCTGCCCTGTGGTTAACCAAAACTCGCCAGTGATCAGGTGGTGCCTCTAGTGAACTTGACCAGACCCAAGGCAGTACTATTTTACAAGTGTTGAACAGGAAAATATGGCTACATTAACCATTGCTGAGTAGACTAATTCTTTAGTATTTAAAAATATTTATGATTTATTTAAATTAGAGATGGGCCACTCAAATCTTCGAATCCTGACAAGTATTCGAGATTCGAGGATTCGGTGGTTTACAGGAGTCGATGATCGAATTTTTCACCTCCTAAACAAAGCATAATATTTTGAATTCAAAAATTACTTAGTTAGGCCTACTTTAAAAGGACAACTTAATCCATAATATTTATTTTGTAGGAGAAAAGAGATAAACATGGATAAAATATTCTTTAAAAAATAAAAATAATCGTTAGGTGTGGAAAATCTTACGTGCCTATTACCCTACCCTCCCAACCATATGGGAAACTTGGACTCGACCGTTTCGGCACATGCTTACTTATAAAACTTTCACATCACGAACAATCTTGTAAATATTTTAATGACCACATTAAAACTCTTCAAAAACTGAAAATTAAAACTAGAACTACAAATAAACTAGAAATAAAAACAAATTACAGCTTTAATTTTAACAGAAATAAGAACACATTATGCATGATACAAAGTCAGTGGCCATTACACACGATACAAAGTCGACCGCCATGACGTATATTATGTTTACTCGTCCGAGTGATGATTAAAATAAAGATACTGTTAATTCTTACTATCCAACTGGTTTTAGTTATCTACACCTATGCAAAGAACCCCAATTTATTGCATACAATCCTTAAGTTAGACATTTTATTGGGTTTCATGAAAAATAAATACTGTTAACAGTCAGACAGCGATAAAATTGTTTATCTCTACCAGCCTACGCATCATATATCGATTGTTTGTTTAGAATCGATTCAGGTAATCTGATCACTTAGTATGCGATCTCGAGTTTTAAGAATCAGATAACGACTTGCTAATCCATTATTGGTTTTTAAATTGATTTTAACTTAAGAGTTTATTATTTTTTAAATGTGTTATTGAAGTAATTGTAGAAATATTCAAACATAGTCCTGCCTTATAAAATGGGAATGAACATATTCTAGTCGAAAATATGTTCGTGTTTTAAATAGAATGTATTCTCAGAAATCGATATATCGCAAGTATCGAACATATTTGTTTTCTACGTAGAAAATAGATAGTGGATATAAAAGAAAATAATAATAAAACATACTTAGACATGATTGAGTTCACAATTTCCAATGTATGTTTAATTGTTATGCATGTTGTTTTAGTCTTTATTAAAAATATCAGTTTAAATTTTTATTTTTGCTATCTTAATAAAATAAAATATCCTTTAAAAGCTTATTAAAGTTAACTAGTTAAGATAATTAGGCCAAATTTGTTTATTTCACGTTTTTTATAAACTTAACTTATTCTAACAACACTTTTAAAAATAACTAAAAGACACTCAAATTTTGATTGATTTGATTTTTAAACAATAATATGAGTCTAGATTGTTTAATTTGGCTGGATTTTAACCTTTATTTTGCGAGGGGTGGTTGGGGTTGATTGAAATTGAAAGAATGATTAAAATAAATCTTAATATACAGTTTAGGCCTATATAGTGTAAAGTAGGTCTATTTGTAAATCACTAAAATTTATAATGATTTGCTAGGATTCGGATTCGAGATTCGAAAATAAAATGTAGATTCGGATTCGGGAAATAGTGGATTCGACCCATCTCTAATTTAAATGATCCAATATTTATGATTAGTAGATTAATTTTCCTTAAGAATAGAAGATTAATATATTTTTGATAATTCCTATGGACAAAAAGATTGCAGATTGAGTGTGAGATATGTGTGGTTTGTGCAAGAAATATGTCTGATACGTGGGCAAAAAAGGTTGTATTAATGGAGTGTCCAACTATCGAACATTGGATTATCGAGCTTATACAGTATTTAACTTATACCCAAGCTTAAAATAAGCCCAATACACAAATTGCAAATATGTTGTATTGAATTAAAATGATATAACTTATTTAGGTTTATCACCATATAAACTTAATAAATAATTCTTCCTATGTTGTTAGAAATGACTTATGGGGTTTATTAGCCAATTTAGATGTTACCTTAAGAAATACTTCTCTTTCCCTGAACTTTTATTGTACTGAACTTTTATTGTAATTATTAATACAAAGGCATAACAAAGATTTGTGGCCCCTTGAAAACAGTTCTTTAAAATTTGGCATATTCTCATATTGGTACTGTATAGTACTAGCTATAAAATAATAAAAAAAATACACTTTTATTGTTAAAAAAATCTCACTTATACTGTTTATATTGCTAGTAGATTTGGTGTCCAGGGCAAGTGCTCCACCCAACACACCATAGTTATGCCAAAATATTAATGAGCTTGATTTAACTTACTGAGGATCTGCTTCGTGAGACCTTTGCAGTTCTTTTTGGCGCTGAACATTGGACTCATTGTACTTGAGAACTCTGCTCTCAGGCACCCATTCATCCCAACTAAAACACCCAGAATATCAATTAGTAATAATTAATTGTCTTTGGTGTAAATGAATAAGATTATATCATTTGTCATTTAAATGCATCTGTAGGGTAATAATAGTAATTTATTCCGTTATTGATATACTTATAATTAGCGACAGCAAAATTCACATTCGCAATAACACAAATTCAAGATATTTTCTAAGTAAACACAATTTATATGTAATTTGAGCCCTCCCACTCCCCCTATATTTTCAAAGAAATTACAGAGCCCCCACCTAAGAACAAAAAATAATGTAAGTGAAACAAAATTATATAAATTATTGTAGTAAAATATTGGAATAAAGAGTTTCAAAGTTTGCCAAAAAACCAGAGGAGAAAAAAAACATGAAAAAGTAGCACCATGATTCTATAAGTTTTTTCACTAGAGGTGGTTTATTTTTAATTGTTACGTAGCCAGAAGTTATGTGCTAGTTTTTTGTATTTGTTTACTTAATTAGGTTTTTTCTTGTAGCTTAGGTAATTCCATGCAATGAAAATTATTGTAGCATACATTAATCTTATCTAGGGGGCATTTAAGTATTATACATAAGTAACTTTGGGGGTTGGGGGGTGATTCGAGCTTCACTTATTTTTGTGGGCAAGGGGGAAGGAGGGGTCAGACCAATGCTTACGTAAGACAGAGAGACAGACAAGAATTTAATTACCAGTTTAATATCGTATATTTAAATTCATTGTGCAAAAATGTTTATTCTGAATTATTTCACATCATTATTTACACCTCTATGTTAATAACTACCAGCAATTTATAAATAACATAAACAATAATTTTTTTGCTGTGAACCGATAAAATAAGTCAACAAATATTATATAAGAGAGGGGTGTTCGGAAAATACTATGTAAGCAAGAGAGGGGGTCAAGTGCTAGCTTTTGTTTACTTACAAAGAGGGCTGGGTGTCCAAAATTGCCAAAATGTGCTTACATAACACCTGAACACCCACATATCTGTATCAGTAATTTCAAATCAATGAGTGTACTGTTTATAAACTTTAAAATAAGTAGGTAATTCTAAGTACAATATAATATGTGTTATTCTAAGGTTCTGATATTGAATAGGAATGTAGGAAAGTCTAGTCAGGAAGGCTTGGGTTATGTTACCAGTCTCATAGTGCCCTGACCTGGTAACGAAATCTAAATCACATTTTTGTTAGTTTGGCTTTTACATTAATAAATAGGCCTACTTTTTATTTTGATATCCAAACCAACGTGATAGAGCAGTTGCTCTTCTTACAGACCATTGCTACTTTCTTACTTGATAAACAAATTTTCCACTTTGGGTTTTGAAGTTTCACCATTTTAACTAACAATACACTAAGCATTATAACTCTTGAAGCCAATGCATGAAAAAAAGGTGGTGTGGGGGGTGGAAAGAAAATGAGCCGTTCACCCTGCAAGGTAACTCGTCTGCCTTCTCTAATGACATTTCTCCTCTTTAGCTGCAAAGTAGAGAGCCTCACTCCACTATCAGCCCCCAAAAGCATTGTCTGCCATTTATATTTTCCATTTTTCTCGTTTCTTATTCTAGATGGATATATGGTTCAACAGACTTTTTTAATCTATATGATAGCAGGGATATGAATATGTGCTCTTTCCACAAATAAATATAATAGCCTGAGCTGTAGACAATTTAAAAAAAGTTTACAAAAAAAACTACTTTCAGATTCAAAAAATAATTTTTAAATGACGTAAGACTATTTTTAGAATTATTAGTTTTTGTTTCAATGTTCTATCTTTAAAACTCGCTGAATAAAAGGGAAAAACACTAACATGGGAAATACTATCTTGTTTTGCTGTGGCGTCACAGGTAGGCAATCTCGTTAAAGGATACACTCCATGGACGCCATTTTGTGGAGAGTGATGAACTCAAGTTAAGTGTTCATAAAGGCCTCTGAAGATGAAGCTAGGAATTTTACAGGACTGGAATACAACATCCGACTCAGAGGTGGTGGAAGTGCATAGAATATGGGGGTGATTTTGTGGAAAAATAACTGGGTATTTAATAATGATTGAATATTACTCCATTTAAAGGCCATAGTCCTAGAAATTGTTTTGTTTTTTGAGAAAAAAAAATTGGGACTACTTTTGTAGCACTCCTCGTATTTTACTTTATTACTGTTCATACCACATCTTAAGATAAATAACTTCAGCTATATTTTCTCAATTTTACACATAATTTTTTTAGCACTGCACCTTACTACTTATTCAGGTTATATGCTTATGTACCAATTATGCAAATGGTTTTAGGGATTATGAAGGTTATATTTAAAGGATGTGTACCCACATTTGCATGGAGGCAGAGTAGAAAACCATTTTAGAAAACCACCTTAAGTACACACAACCAAGATTCGAACCTCAATCTTCCAGTGATCGGCAGTTTAGTCTACTGCAAGAGAAGTGTGTTAGACTATGCGGCCACTGAAGTAGGTTACTTGTAGTTAAGTTTGTGATATTTTTTGATCAAATTTTTATTTTGAAAACTCCACAAAGAATATTTTAAATGATCAAGCCATTGTTTATTAGTTTAAAAATGAAAACAAAACAAATATTTTGTTCATAAAATGTATTGGAATTTAAGAGCCATAAAAAATCAGAAATAAAAGATATTAAAATGTTTTAACAGTAGCCTCTGAATATTAGCTCATATCCAGGACTAAGGTAGTGTTGTATTGTCTTCATACTCTCTATTAAGAAAAACTAACAATGAAGGGTACAGGAGTGATGGGGTAAAGGCCAATTTTAACTCAAATTGAGTTAGTGCTGTCATCTGTTAGACATTCATGAGACCTTTGTAATGCACTTTATAGTATAATTAAAAGTGGTCTCCTCCATATTTAAATGAATAAGTATTTGCTGGGTTCTTTTAACCTTCCTTCCTCATACCTACCCCAAGAGAGTAAATATGTTGATAGCCCGAATGGGTATTGAGTAAATGAATAGCCTACTTAATGTCAAAGCACAGCTCAAAAGCTAATCACAGGTTTATCGACTATTTCATAATTGGCTGATGATCAGATCAGCAATGGCCCAGCCGAGAGACAAGGAAGGATATACCAAATCGTCAGCCTTATGGAAGGTTCACTGCGCTCCTTGAGCCACAGTAAAATTAGATTTTTTTAAATGCCCCTTGGTGACACCTGTGTTGAAGGACTCAAGCTCTCCCACAGAGTGCGACCATTTTAACTTGGAGGCTGTGGGTCTAGTGTATACCTTGCCTGTGACCCAGTCCCATTTAACCAATTCTACACTTATAAACATGTTAATATATTTACTTTTTGTTCCACCCTGCATAGTGTATGAAGTATCGTGGCTGTTCATCCTTCAAAGCACAGTCAAGGCATTTTGCTTCATAAATAAGAGGACCATGGAAGCATAAAACCTTTTCACCTGTAGAACAGAGTAATACTATAACCAAACAATTAAGACACAAAAATAGATAAAAAGTAATGTAATATAAGAGTAATAAAGCTAATTATTTTCTAACAATCAAGCAAAGTGAGCAGGTTGTCTATAAGATGGTCACAGATGAGTTGGCTATTATTATGGTATCACATAACAGTGAGCTTTCCATGTCTATGGCACTAAAAAGGAAAATTATAGACTATGATAGTCAATATTGTATAAGTAAAGTAATATGGCTGCATTGAGTGTGTTAGAATGAATAAATGTTATTTATTTATAAAAAATAATGGCTATACAAAATTAGGAAGGGTTGTACCAAAGAACACTCAATATGATAAACAAATTACAAAATTAGTTAAATTTTATAAGTTTTGGTTACATAAGATGACCAATTTTTGTACTTTCTCTTTAAAACAATGTGAAAAAATCAGCACTTAGGGCTGTAATGATATCGATTTTTCCTGTCTTTTTAATATTCGCGATCATATTTTAAAGTAAATATATTAATATTTCTTCTTTTCAGTTAATAAAGTAAAGTCATCTTTTCTATACTACGGCCATGTTTCTTTTTCTTTTATTTTAACTGCACGTGTCAGAAACAAGGTTTTTACTTCCGTGTTGTAGTACGCAGTAAACAAATAGCAGGTGCAGAGTAGCACATCTATTTTCCTAAATGCGAGCTAAATATAAAACTAACCCTATTGGTCGATGGAAAGAAAGCAAGGAGTGGTCTGGCTTGACACAGCTCGA
>CABFVX010006346.1:7647-21272 GCA_902151425.1 Timema shepardi
CTCTCTCTCCATCCATACTACCCTAACACCTGCTCAAACCCTCCTTGTTCCTCTCTCTCCATCCATACTACCCTAACACCTGCTCAAACCCTCCTTGTTCCTCTCTCTCCATCCATACTACCCTAACACCTGCTCAAACCCTCCATTACTATCAGACACTCATTTCCCATATGCCTTTCTAGGTCTTCATCAAACTTGTCTTTATCACCCCACAACAATCTAATAAGGGAAAATGTAACGTACTATTGGTATTAACATGTGATGGGTCCTGGAATAAAGAGGAAGCTGGTGGTATAAATGTGATATTGATCTAATGTGATGAATGTCAGAAGTTTCCATCTGGATTGAATAGACAAATGTCACCAAACTAAATTTGGACAAGATGATCCAACCTTGGGAGTTGATTCAAAATGTGATTCATTCTGACATGAGTGAAACCGAATATGAATAATTTAGTTGTTTAAAATGCTTAATAGTTAGGTTCTCTCTCTTTTTAAACATTATTGAATGGTAAATTATTGTTACCGGACTATTCCTATTACCTGTTATACTTAGATGTGGCATCGTTTTTATAAACAGTAGCTGTGATTACTTGTATTTCTAATTTTGATGGGAAAGTGTCTCATACCCATAGTGTTTTTATCACTTTATGTTTAGCATGTATTTTACTAAGACTAAAATTAAGCCTTAATTAGTGAGAAGCTAATAAAATTACCCCAGGCAGATAGAAACTATGTTAGTGAAAACTATTTATTCACCAAAATAGCAACTAAAACCATTTCCAAGAAAATAATTATTTTATATTATGATAAAGTGGTGTCAATTACTGATGCCAATGGTAACTAATGTCAACTACTAAAAATGAAATAGTGATGTGTCAACTATTGGTACAGTTACCTTACATGGTCTATAATGGCTTCCAAGTGGAATTATTGTGTTGTTTGTTTATTATAGTTGGGCCGCGTTATGCATTAACATACCAAGCATCATTGATATAGTTTTGAGAAAATATGCTTTTAACAAAACTCTAAGAAAGAAAATTGTTATAACATATAATTTTAATTTCTTTTTTCATATAATATCAGTAAATGAAATTAGTTTTAACTCGTAAGTAACAGCCTTTTAAATATTAAGTAATTAAGGAGATACAGTAAACTCTCGATTATCCGGGGGCAGATCAACCGGGACTGCAGTGAACAAACGAGACGTGATATTATGGAAAAGAAGAATTAACTGATTGTGTATGCTTGTAGCACAAATACGTCATGTGGCTTGGATGGACAAAAATCAACTAAACACTTTGTAATAAATAAAATGATAGAATAGTAGGAAAATAATAGAGCACAAATAAAAGTAAAAACACTAATACATATTAACACACATTTCAATATCTTGATGCTATTATGCATCTTCCTCAGGAAATATATGTTATAATAACATCAAAATATTGAAGTGTGTGTAAATATGTGTTAGTGTTTTTACTTTTATTTGTGCTCTATCGTTTTCCTAGTATTCTATCACCTTATTTATTACAAATGGTTTTGCTCAATGCACTTTATTTCATACATATTAACTCAATGAAACAGTTAATTTATGTTGAACTGGTCAAATCAATGTTAATATGGTTCAACCAGCAATGTGCCGAAGGTACTCCCTTGTCAGGCTTAATTTGTACAAATCAGGAAAAATAATTTTTCAATGCGTTAGGGATGGAAGTTGATTTCATTGCTTACATCTGGCTAGCTCATACGATTTAAGCAACATCTTGAAGCTGCAGACAAGTTTAGAAAATATTTTCAACAATTAATCCAGAGAGAGAATTTACAAATGGAGCAGATGTATAATGCCGACGAAACGGGATTATTCTGGAAGTGCCTGCCCACGAAAACATTGACCTGTCAAAGGGAAAGTCACGCACCTAACAATAAGTCCAGCAGGAAAAGAATAACAATATTGTGCTGTGCAAATAACCACCGGCTCGCACAAATTAAATATTTGTGCCATGAGTAAATAAATAAAAACACCTTTGTTTAAAGGTACAGAAGTATTTAACCTTCCTGTTGATTACTACAGTCAGAAGGATGCATGGATGGATCGCTCAATTTTCATGGAATGGTTCTTTAAAAAAAATTGTTCTACGAGTTCAAGAACATCTCTGTACTCAAGGTATAGCACAAAAGAAGATTCTCCCTCACATCTAAATGAAAACATACTTAAGTCTGAAGATGGATGTATTTTTGTGAAATTTCTGCCACCCAACGTCATGTGCTTAATCCAACCAATGGATCAAGGTGTGATCTTTACCAGGCTTGGCTACTGCAGAAACATATTGATGACGGAAGAGAGCTTAGATCGTTTTAGAAAACTTCACAATTTCAAGATGATGGCATAAAACATTTCCAGAATACTGTATCGGTTTTAATGACAACAAGGTGTCTGTAGCTTAACTAGCTGCAATTGTCCAGCACTCTCAGGGATTTGGACGTGGACGCGGAAAATATTTCCAAATGGAACATTGTGAAAGCGGCTTTGAAAGACTAGTGAAGGAAGAGATATGAGCACAGGCTCAAGGTTGCACAAACATTGAGACTAGTAAGGAAGAGGGAGAGCTCATCTCGAGTTAGCCATAGCACAGCACTGACATATTTGGAGCAGCAGGATGACTCTTTACAAGCACATGCACCTATGTTATGGGAATTACATACAACCCTCAGAGAAGAAGAAACAAATTAGATTACAGACTTCTTTCAGCAATTCAGTGAGTAAATATACACAAAAATGGCTATTTTTGTATTATCTGTGATTTTTATTATTCTTGTCTCTCCTCCCCTCCATTACCACGGAAAATCGAGTGTGTACTGTATATTTATTTTTTGTGCTTAGTTAGCTATTGCTTTTGACTCCATTGTTAAGTTCAGCTATACATAATCAGACCAACTTTCATTTTGTCATTTAGTCTGTTATTGCAAATCTACAGACAGTAGATAGGAATAAACAATAAAATAACATAAAATGTACATAAAATTGTTTCTTTCCCAAACTTGAAAGCTATCATACATTTATGTGTTCAATTCAATTTAAATTAAATAATCACATTACAAACAAATAAATATATTTAAAAGTAGGTTTTGGCTAAAGTAATGGCTAACACTCTTCTTTGCCGACAAACTCAAGAACACCACCATATCCATCTATTAGATCTTTAATTCCCTCTCAAGATGAAATGTTTAGATAGATCCTCTTAGCACCACAAGTATTAGGTGCAAGGCTAGTCTGTTCACCATAACTTCTTGCCTTAGCGCAGTTGAAAAAGCACATGTTTATGTTTTGGGTTGCGAACACTTGTACAAGCTCAGTGTTTTGTTATAGATGATACGTTTTTAATTACATGTTATAGTTTTCATCTATAATAATGTAAATTTAAGTTTTCTCCCACTTTTTCATTACTTTTAATAATTCCTTTTTATACAATCCAAAATAATATTTTTATGTAATTTAAAGTACTTTTTCATTTTGGAATGTTATCATAATGTGTAATATAGTGCATACATTAATACTTTCTAATACACGCATCATATTTAGCCTACTTGGAAAAGTGAAAAATACTTGTCCTTTTTTATATATAATAAAGTATTTTGTGATTATTTTATTGTATTTCAAAATATTTAACTGACTAAAATATTGTTATCAACTATGTGGGGACACCATTGTAAATAACTTGTTTGCGTCATGATCATTCAATCACATGATTTAAATTTGTTGGTCGCCATTTTGAAGCTATATTTGTTAGACCTTTTGTAAAAGTGCTGTACATGGTATTTTTTTTTAAGTATAATAAAACTATAAATAAGCTTTCTGATCGACCTCAAATAGATATAAATAATATTGTCCTAAATTACTGTGGCTAACGATCACATTCATACATTACCAGATGTTTTCATTGCAGTTCCCCAAAGTGACATGTCAGCTGTTGGTGTAGGGATACATTAGGGACTATTTCTAGTAAATTTTTGAGTTGTCATCCAATTAAGCTCGGGTGGTAAATATACTTTAAACTGGGTTATTTTTAAGGTTTGAATTGTGAAGTTTGCTTCAAGCTTAGTTGTTCCCTCAAAGTCAACCTTTCCATTGTAATGACATTGAGCTTGTTCCTTACATCCGAACATGACATCACTATAGCCTTCAGGTGTCTGCATGTTCTGTTCAAGTTTAAACCATATAACGAATCGTTTGGCAAAATTCTGTGTCCAGAGATAACAGTATTCATTTAAAGAGTCATGTTGATCCATAATAGCTTTTAGCATCAATACCATTTTTATATTCCTGCTGTGACCTCCACACGAGTCGAGTCAGACCAAACAATCAATTCCTTCATTTAATCTTCTAAATTGATTTTGATATGAACTTTAACCTACCTCCCTTTCAAGCCAAAGCTAGCAAAAGTTATGTTGCTGACCGAGAATGGTCACCACAGTTAGATCCAAACAACTTGCTTGTAGAGTATAATGTTTGATGAAATATTGGGGAGAGGTGGGGTCGTCTGTATATTATCAAAGGTGAGTACTTCTAGACCGGGGTTTTCTTCAAATCATTTTTCATTATATCTTGTGCCAATTTTACTTCATCTTGGTGTCTTACATGTTTTTCTTCAAGATCATCATTAATTCCATCACCTATGGCACTAGTTTTTTTTTTGTGCAACTAACAAATCATAATTGTGGTTGTCTTTCTTTAATGGTTTTCTTTGCAACTAAGTTTGCTGTAATATACCTTTTTTTATATTAAATACTAAACTTATTTAGTGGTGCAATACAGCAAATATTCCCTTTTGGTCTTAGAGTGTTGAAAATGTGATTTTTATCTGGGATATATGTTAATATGGTTCACAATTTGCTGTTCTTGTTGTAATGTTATTTTGTTCCCCCCTCCAGCACTTGCTCTTTTGTTTCCGAGTTTCAGCTCTACATGATTACATTCTCAACGTTAGCACAAAAATTTATATATTTTTGAGAACAGCTATTTAGTTGTCTTCTAATATTGAACTATTACAACACTGCATCCAAGTATTAAAACACATGTTATTTAATGCACATATTTATAATATTGAGTTGAGATAAAATAAATTTAAAACTAATATAAATCATACTTCACAATAGACTATGTGGCAAGCAGGTGGTACTAGGTCTTTTGATGTAAACTCCAGAATACCAACATATACTGGGGGGGATTTGCTCCTTTGATGCATAATAAAACGCCAATTTTACAGGAAAGTCAAGACTTCTCTACTGATTTATTAAGCTATGAACAGCAGGAGGTGGTACGCACTATTGCTATGAAAATGCTTATGGCAGTAAATTCAAGCAATTA
Source organism: Timema shepardi (assembly GCA_902151425.1). Taxonomy (NCBI): domain Eukaryota; kingdom Metazoa; phylum Arthropoda; class Insecta; order Phasmatodea; family Timematidae; genus Timema; species Timema shepardi. The sequence continues at coordinate 13,015 of CABFVX010006346.1, forward strand.
TAACTCATACAATAATTCAGGATTACATATTAGATATTGTATACATTTTCAATATTATTATCATAAAACTTATTTCTGAATAAATATTTATTTTTACCACAACTCATATTTACAAACTATCCAAAATCGGATCCGCCCCCTCTATTCAGATAACTGCAGTTCTTCTATGTTTATATATAATTTTGATTGTTATTATTATACACCGAGAAGATGGCAAATCAAATAATACCAAAATTCATTAAGTTGATAATTATTTAATTTTAATTCTACAATTAAAACATATCTCACTGAAATCACAAGAGAAAGTAGAAATGTAAATATTGACCATCTTTGGTGTTTACTTATGTTCCTTTCATAATAATTTTGACCCATGATTCTTGGTGGGGCATAACATCATTGTTTCCTATATAAATCTAACTCTTTATTTATACTATTTATATTATTAAAAAGGTTGGTTAATTTATTAAAACATAAAAGGCTAGGCTAAGTTAGGTTGGGTAAGAACCATAATCATAAATTGTGGAATTTTTTAAAGTGTTTTAAATTTAGATTTGTGTTATAATAATAATAATTTCAAACATTAATTTGATATTTTATCTTTGTGGTATCATCTAAGAAGCATGGCATTTGAAATCGATTTATGGCTTAGTTCTCATGAATTCTCATGAGAGATAACATTGTGTAATTTCCTTTGTAGACGTTCAAGATTTTTTCAAACAAGATAAAACTATAATTTTGTCTCACTTGAAATGAGTTGAATTTGCAGTGAAAAGATATGAAATGTGGTTGTTGTAAACACTTATTCCAAGTTTGAGCGTGAGACGCATGGCAATCCCATGAACAAGCATTATTATGTCAGGTTGCTGGAAACTTCTAACTACAAGCATTGTTGAACTATTCTTCCTCTATTATATTTACTGGTTGTTACTTGTACTAACTACAAGCATTGTTGAACTATTCTTCCTCTATTATATTTACTGGTTGTTACTTGTACTAACTACAAGCATTGTTGAACTATTCTTCCTCTATTATATTTACTGGTTGTTACTTGTACTAACTACAAGCATTGTTGAACTATTCTTCCTCTATTATATTTACTGGTTGTTACTTGTAAAGCCACATGTTTCATTAAAGAGTACCACCAGTTTGGCTCATTGGCAAATTTTAATTTTTGATCTAATATCTGTAATATAAGTTGCAGTAAATTATAAAGATAAAAAATAAGTCTAGACATATTTGGCTAAAAATAATAAATATCTTTAATCTCCTAACTTCATTATATATAATAGTATTCATAAAGTTCTAATATTTCATAATATAATTGGTTTTGAGAAATATTCCCATAGTGTTGTTATTTTATTAAATATCTCTATCTACCATTCACAAGTTAACACTAATAACTGTATTTATGTTTCAGGCTGGATTCTTATTGATAGGTGTGGTAAACACTTTGCAACAATCTTGAACTTTTTGCGAGACGGTACTGTTCCATTACCAGAGAGCTCAAAGCAGATGGCAGAATTGTTAGCGGAAGCAAAGTATTATTGCATTGCAGAACTTGTGGAATCGTGTGAACAAGCTTTGGTGAAGAAAGAGCGAGAGGCAGAACCTATCTGCCGTGTGCCTCTCATAACCTCACAGAAAGAAGAACAATTGCTTATTAGTTCTACAGCAAAGGTATTCACTCTAGGTTTAAAATATCAAATAATTAAATTAATAATAATATGTACTTGTTGAGGCTGCCGACCAAAACTAACATTCTTAACAATGGTATAGACACTTTTGAACTAATATATTAGCGGTAAAGTCCAAAAAAGATGTTTAAATGTTTTGCACACGATTTATTTTGTTTGTAAAATGGTTGGTGATGATGAGCTAAGTCATCTAGCATCCGTGGCCTAGGGGAAAGCTACCACCATAATATCTGAGGACCTATAAGCGGTAGCCTCATTACCCAGGTATAAGTCATGATGGGCTTAGTAAGCCGATAACCGAAGGGAAAAAACCAACCAAATTAAGTGAAATTCCAGATTGAAAACACAGGTGAAAATAAGCTCTGAATAGAAACTTTGAATATTGGTGCATTAATTGGACAGCAGAGAGAGTTGTTCGAAAAGTTTGCAAGAGATCTGCTATGGATAAGAGAAGTGGAGTGTTTTACAGGGCTTATTTGTGCCCTTTGTCACATATGTAGCAGAAACATGGACAGTGAATATAAGAGAGACTAGGAAAATGGAGGCCATATGGGGCATGCTAGCTGTCACGAGGAGAAACAAGATTAGGAATGAAGCAGGATAGGAGTACATGAGATAGTAGAGAGATGGGAGGAGCAGATAACAGAAAGTGTGCAAGTGAGAAGAGAAGAATGGTGGAAAGCTGGAGGAAAATTAGGGCATTTTACTTCACTGAGCTGGCCAATAGGGTGTGCCGAAATTGGCCCTTTTTATTTTTAATTCATGGTAATTTGAAACAACAATAGCAACCAAAAATTTCAAACTAATTTCAAATTAAATAGGGCCAAGTGACCATATTTTTGTTTTAAAATTTTAAATAACATCTTCTGCCCTCTACCAAACTCTGAATATCTACACTAACAATTCAGCAATTTCATAGTATTTTGATAGCTCTCACTTGGTTTTAATATTAAATAAACAAGATAATTTAAAAATACCATAATGCACCTTTTCATGAAAATATTTTATAATAGATATTTATAAATTTACATAACTGATACTTATAGATAATTTTAACTGAAGAAATTTAAAAGTTTGTTTACTGTCTCACATATTTATATTGTGTACACTCTTGTTTGGTGAAAAATGCATTTAAAGTTATTGTTAACTATACCTAACATTAAAACCATTTAAAAGCAGTGTGTTAGACTATTTTAGATTGGGCTTTATTCTCAAAACATGGCATAATTTCTTGTGGCTTAGTTCTTGTTCAAATAAAACCATCTCTGGCCTCTGTACTAACTACTGAAGAAGACGCCTCAGTTAGTAACTTAACATATCTCTCTACAGCCTGTGTGGGCCAAGGTAAACTTTTAAGCTCCACCTTTGGTTTAGTGCTCTAATTCATAAGGATATTGTCTGACAAACTAGCTAAAATTGTAGGAGACGTAACACCACACTCGTCCCAGTAAATAAGATTAAAATAATCTTTGGCCTTGAAGTTCAATTTAGAAATAACAAACCGTCTTATGTCCAATGTTTGTTATTTTCTAGCCTAATATGTGTCTCAATCCCAGCTCTTTATCATATTGACGATTATTAGTTATCATAGACAAAATAATGTTTTCTGGATGGCTAAAGTAAGCATTACACTGTATTACAGGGTCCACAACTGTTTAAGCTCATCATTCAGGTAATGTGTTTGTTGTACTATTTAAAAAATGTGCCGGTGACCATCTTTATTAGAAGAATGCACTTTTATCTCGGCGCATACACTCTAATTATAAATTCAACTGAATTTTTTAGATTTAAAGCAGGATTATCACTTCATACATAAAGTTGCAGCACATTATTTGCCATTGTTAGCCACCTAGAATGAGCCAGTTTCCCTGGACGACAATTAGCTAAATTATAGCACACACAGCACAATATCTCTACACATTTCCTATAAATAAGCTTGATCATTACTTAAATCACGCACACTCAGTTCTGGTAATTGGCAGTTGATTTTACCAAACTTCACAATTGGAAGCTGCTTACAATTGTTCCTGAATACTCGCTAGGTCCACTACTGGCTCCATCAATTGAGTTACCTAATAGCCCCATTTTTGTTCTCAATATTCACAGAGATGCCATATGAACCAATAGCCATCAGTTCATTTAAGTTGCTTTCAAAACAAAACTCCAAAATGCTTCTTGCAATAGATTTTCCTAATTCAGAAGCTGGTGTAGTGTGGCTTGAATAGAAAGAGCCTGGTTTTTCAACAGGAGAAATATGGTCTTTTTTTGACTAATTACTCTAACTTTATTTTATCAGTTACTTTTAAGCAATCCTTTGTTGTTATCACTCCAACATCTTGCAAAACAGCTGAAGCAACAGCTGCAGCTGGTCTATCCGAAACACCATATTTATCACACTCTCTTGCTGGTGTTGGAAGCTGCAATCTCATTTGAAGACATTGTTCACCAACTTTAGAAGTGGAAGGTTGTGTACTACACATAGCTTCCTCGTGCGAAGATGATTCTGATTATGATGTAGAAGACTTAGTATTTCTATTTTTTTCATCAAAATTTATTTGTGTAATATCGTAAACGCTAGATTTAACAAATTTATTGGCTCGTCTTCTTTTATTTTTAGCCTATTTGTTTCAATAGTCATTTTTTCCCCAAAGCCATTTTTCTGGATGATCTTTGATTGCAAAGAAATGACTGCTCTCTGTTAGATACGTTCCTATTTTTTCCACAAATACACTGAGATAATTATACACATATACAAGCAGCGATGTTAAAGAGTTTGCTCTATATAGATCTAAAAGTATCAAATCTGGTATCGTAGCTTGAATTTCGTTTGGCTTTAGGATATCATACAAAGCTCAGGTACTTATTATGGTAGCTACAAATAGCTACTGTCTCAACACTGCTCCCTGCTGCTTTTTGTTTATCGTGGTGAAAGGGTAGGGAGATCAGGGCGATAAGAGGTATGACAGCTTGCGAGTATGCTGACTTATCTTCATAAACAAGTCCCAAGAGGATTTCCTAGCAAAATGAATAGAAATATTACACTAGCGGGAAATGGTATTATGTGATTACACTATTTGGTTGTATATTGTAAATATAAAATACCTGGTAAAGGGTAGAAGATATTTTTCAAATTTAATGAATTTTTTACTCTTGTTTAATACAATAAAATGCAATTATCACACTCTCTTGCTGGTGTTGGAAGCTGCAATCTCATTTGAAGACATTGTTCACCAACTTTAGAAGTGGAAGGTTGTGTACTACACATAGCTTCCTCGTGCGAAGATGATTCTGATTATGATGTAGAAGACTTAGTATTTCTATTTTTTTCATCAAAATTTATTTGTGTAATATCGTAAACGCTAGATTTAACAAATTTATTGGCTCGTCTTCTTTTATTTTTAGCCTATTTGTTTCAATAGTCATTTTTTCCCCAAAGCCATTTTTCTGGATGATCTTTGATTGCAAAGAAATGACTGCTCTCTGTTAGATACGTTCCTATTTTTTCCACAAATACACTGAGATAATTATACACATATACAAGCAGCGATGTTAAAGAGTTTGCTCTATATAGATCTAAAAGTATCAAATCTGGTATCGTAGCTTGAATTTCGTTTGGCTTTAGGATATCATACAAAGCTCAGGTACTTATTATGGTAGCTACAAATAGCTACTGTCTCAACACTGCTCCCTGCTGCTTTTTGTTTATCGTGGTGAAAGGGTAGGGAGATCAGGGCGATAAGAGGTATGACAGCTTGCGAGTATGCTGACTTATCTTCATAAACAAGTCCCAAGAGGATTTCCTAGCAAAATGAATAGAAATATTACACTAGCGGGAAATGGTATTATGTGATTACACTATTTGGTTGTATATTGTAAATATAAAATACCTGGTAAAGGGTAGAAGATATTTTTCAAATTTAATGAATTTTTTACTCTTGTTTAATACAATAAAATGCAACTTTAGGTAGGTATTGTAAAATAAAATTATAAATTTAATTTTTATGGCCCACCCTACTGGCCGATGCCTGGGAACAGATGATGATGATGATATACATTTTGAATTCGATGGAAAACAATGTAGAGAGAGGAAATGAGTAGGCAGAGTTCCCACTTGTCCTATATGTTCTAAATTTGTCTTGTATTTCCTATATTTTCACCATTTGTCCTGTATTTCCTATATTTTTTAATATAATATTCATTTCCATTACTTAATTATAGATTTCTTAGTTATCACCAATACAGATACAACCTGTGTGTACCTCTACATTACACGTGAAAGCTTACAATATTAAAACAGACTTGAAGGTGGATCATTATACTCTTACACTCATTAATTCCTTCGGTCATTTTCACATTCACATTCTAACTCTATGATCAACTGTGTGTACTGATACAGAGAGAGCGTTGTGTCAGAGATCTCGGGGAAGTTTTCAGGAGCTAAGTTTAGTAGTATAGATCTTCAAATAATTGATCCCATCAAAAGAAATTGATGTTGGATGTTTCACAAGGAAAGAGGCAAAGGTCCTCAAAGAAAAGAAACAAACCTTTTCTTTCATGAAGCAAAAATAAAAAATAATTTTTACTGTGGACTACTTAATTCATAAATTTCCTTTGGATAATAAGCTCCTGAAAAACCTCCAGAGCTTGCATCCATTGCCTTGAGATGGATCGCGCTCGTTAAAATGTTTATAAAAGGTGTTAAAACAGATGCCCTTGGTCATTAAAAGCTGTGACACAGATGTCCAATAGATTAAAACAATATTACTGCAGAGTTAGCCTCAGGCTATATAACCAGAATCAATACATACTGATCTGAGAAAAAGAAAGGAGCGGTAGGAGAGAGGGAAGAGCTTCAGTTAGAGGTGGGACTGCCAAGGATGGGAGGTTGAGGTTCAAATCTCGGTAAGGTGAACTGAGTGGGGGTTTTCTACTCTCTCTGCATGCAAATGTGGGTTCACTTCCTCAAAAAATGCAGCCTTCCCAATTCCTAATCCATTTGTGTAATTGGTACTTAAGCGTATAACCCAAATGGGTAGTAAGACACAGCGATAAATAAATAACACCACTAGAATTGAACTCATAAATGCTTAAACTCCGCATTGTTATATTATAATAATTCTATAGCTGTCCGAGGAAAATAGTTGCTCTCCAAAATAAGCATAACTTATGTTTCATTTGTCACTAAACTTGGTTACACCACAGTGAAATAAGAGGGCAGATCAGCAAGAAGTTGCTTTCATTTTATACCTTATTAGTCAGGTCGCAGTTGTCAAAGATGCCTGTCTGCCGAGCAAATTTTGCCAACTCTGGTTTTTTCAATTGAATAGTGTTGTTGACATCCCAATGAGCAGTATTTATCTTGTTTTCAATTTTACAACCCCCGTAGTTTACTGGCAGAGTTTCAAGAAGCATTGGTTCCTATAATCTGGAATTACAATGTAATTCTTTAGTAGTTATCATTTCATTGTTTGTTTTTTATTGCTCGTAAACTACTTTACAAGGTTAAAACTAATTTTGAAAGTTGGTAAATAGCCTATAGTTTTACAACATTGTAATGCCTATTTTAACTATGCTATTTTTTGGTGTTTCAGGCTATGAGGTGATTTAAATGTCGAACAAAAATACTGACTTGTGCATTATTTGCAACTAAACGTTGGGTTCCGGTAGGACTAAAGTTAGCAGCCACTCGCTAGAAGTTATAAAAACGTATGACAGAGTTTGGACAAACATGAGTCGGCGCACTGGTGTGAATCAGCGGGTGGAGAACCTTTCATACTCAGAAAACATTCCTCTGCACTACCATCTCTCCTGCTACGCAAATTTGACTAGCAAAATTAATTTGGAGAGGCCCAGGAAAAATATCCTCAAGAATTAGAAAGTGTAATCAAGAAAAGGCATTGTGCAAGACCGTCTATGTCTGCTAGTACCAAAAAATCCACAGAACCTTCGAAAAGGTGTAAGAAATTTGAAGAGAATTGATGGATATTTTGCCAAACTGACATCACGGATGCAAAACCTTATAAAGCCACATCTTGAGATATGGGCAGCAAGTTTCTAAGAATTAAGAAATATAGCCATTCAGAAGCAGTCTATCTAAATGATGATGTAGATGCATTTGCAGGAAACATGAAATATCTTCTTAATTGTTTACACAATGAAACAAGGAATTTAGAATCCCTTCAACATCCACAAAAACAAATTCAACACATCATTGAACATGCTGTTTGTGACATTGAAATAGCTGCTACTGTCACAGTGATGGTTTCATATTAAGAGAGTGTTGATGAAAAAACTTTCACACACGTGGATATCATAAACAGCGTTGGTCCTAAGCCTGCTGTTGTGACGAGCAAGGCCACAATAAGTAGAGTTGTGTCCAAATATCACGAAAGAGCAAATGTTGGGGACAAAATGGATTGCCTTTTAAATGCATCTAAAATCATATGTTTCCTACCCACCTCGGTGGTGTAGTTGGCTAACGCGCTTGTCGTGTTGAGCTCGACTGCTGAGGACGGGGAGATCTAGGATCGAATCTCGGTCGAGTGAACTGGGGGGGGGGGGGGT
>CABFVX010006346.1:21304-40985 GCA_902151425.1 Timema shepardi
TTTTTCCTAAATGGTTTTCCACTCTCCCTCTACGCAAATGCGGATTCACTTTCTCTAATTCAACCTTCCCAATTCCTAATCCATTGGAGTAATTAGTATTTAAAGCGTATAACCCGAACAGGTAGTAAGACACGGTGCTAAATATTATTATTATTATTAAAATCATATGACAAGAATTAGGTAAACGACCCGACTGAAACTTAAACAACTTATTGACTGGATTGTTGGAAGTACACAGACATACTGAAACAAAAATAGCATGCCAACATATATCTCAGCACATATACTCAGGTGCGGTATAAGGTGAAAACTAAACGTGGGTTCAAAAAGAGGAAGCTTACTTCTTTAAGTGTCGAATCAGCTTGAATGTCCTACAAAACTAATCACTCTAAAGGGGAGGTAAATGCGCTTCATGACCTCAGACTTGTGATAACATATGACGAGGCTCTGCATATTACTAGTGGAGTGGCGATGTCACTAGTGAATGAAGCCAGTCAGCTTGGTTTATTCCTATCCTCTCTTGTAAAGAAGGGCATGCGTCCGATATTTGACCCTGGTAGTGATGCTGGTGCCTTTCATGGGGTCGACCTCATGGCCGTGCAGCGCCAAAGTGATGCACCGCTTTTTCTTAATTCCAGACAAGTACAACGATCGCTTCCTAGAGCATTTGGAATCACATTTCCCGACTGTGTTGAACCAAGGAAGAAGTCAAAAATGTGCTTCTCTTTTGTAAGCATGTGCGACCATAGTAAATATTGCCAGCAATTTGAGGAGTTAACAAATATATGGCTGCTGTTGTGTAGCACTAATCTTCAGAAATTACACTCAGCACAAAGAACATAATAGCTACTGGGAGCGGTGAGCAGATTGACACTGGGCTCGATAGCGATGACGACAAATCACGGGCAGAAAAAGAGTTGCTGTATGATGCTTCGGCCGTTCGAGTTGGGCAAGATGACAATTTGGATAGCAATGATGAGCAAGCTGAAAACGAGGCCCTGATGGAGGAACAGACTGGGAATGTGGATTCTACCATTATTGATGTTTCGACTAAACCAATTAACAACCAACTTCTGTCTTTGTCAGCCTTCGAGTCGCTCATTTCTGAGTTGGGACTTGTTTGGAATACTGAAATAGTTGCTCCGTTATATACAAGAAGTCCAACAGAATGGCCAGTTCTCTTAACAATATTAACACACAAACCAAATCAATCAACTAACAGGTAGCGAAATAAAGAAGATAATCATAACACTTGACTGTGATCTTTATTATCGGGCCGTGAAATTACCAAACTACAAGGAGGAGTATTGCATTTGGCTAGGCTCACTGCACCAAGACATAGCAGCCCTGAAATGCCTGGGGAAGTACATTTAAGGTAGTCGGATAGATCTTGCCTGGGAAGCCTCAGGAATATATGGGTCAGCTACTGTTCAGCAAATTCTCGAAGGTAGGCATATCGACTGAGGTATTGAGGCACATACCATTACTCTAATTGCCTTGTTTGAGATTTACTTGGAGGTTGCCTCGTCGAAGGAGGAAAGGAACACTGTCTGCAAAATAATGACTAAGCTTGCCTCCGCTTTAGTCAAACATGAAACTCCATTTACAGTATAATTCCGGATCATGGAATTGAGCAGGAACACAAGAAAATTAAAATTAAGGGAGGTTTTGTTGTTATCACAGGGTTGATAACTACTTCATTTTAGCACCCTTGCTAAGTGGAGTTATAGACGCCTTCAAAGACTATGCAGGTTTCCATTTCAGACGCCCCACAGTACTAAATCATGAGCTTGTTGAGAATAAAGCCCAAGTAATGTTGTGTAGATAAAGACAACTAATCACAGTTCTGACGCAACGATCTATGTAATTTAGTTACTGTCTCCGTTACACCCGCAATTATTGTGAGCAATGTAGTTAATAGAGATGAACTGGGCATCCATGCAATTGAGAAATTTAAAAGAGACAGGATGACAACAAATCTAGTAATTGCTTTCTGGGACTCTCACTATAGGTGGATATGAGTTTAATGTCACCCCTCCATCTAATTTCATCCCAGATGGTTTAATGATAATCCTGCGTGGTAAGCATCACCTGGTAACGGTAATGGAAGACGTACCATTACAGGACACCGCAAGGGATAGTAGTTTGGAACTGCAAGAAACGTGTATCCCTAAAATATCAATGGTATGTTCCTCGTCAAATTGATAAAGAATGTCCCTAGAATGACCACAGCTGAACATTTTGTGGCTAAATTTCTACATCTCCATAAAGCTCTAGTTTATGGTTACAATGAGTTTGATAAATATATGTGGAAAGCTAACTAAAACAAGTCATGCAGAAAAAATAAGAGCTAAGGAACATGCACCAATTTAATTCCATGTCGACGATGGTACCCCGATTAAAAGTATACCAGATCTTTTGGCTCATAGTGCCACTAAAGCAGAGCTGGCCAAATATCTTGGCGACAAAGTGATAACTTACTTTGAAGGTAGCACGTAAAAGGTTTTAGTAGCATATCATAGCATTATGGTGTCCAACTGCACATCATCAGACATTGTCGCCATGCCGGAAATGCTCCTTGGCTAACACTCACTAGAAGAGGCGAACCAACTTATCCCCATGAATGCTGTGGATGTGGCACTAAATAACACCGACTGTGACCTAACCGTGTTTGTGACAAAACATTTTAATTTTACTTATCGGATTTTATCATGTCATTCTTAAATCTACAGTACTTATAAGGACTCGTAGTGAAAAGTTGTATGTTCCGGACTTTAATCTCCACCGTGGAAAGAAATTTGCAGAATTCATTATTGGTTGGTACACTTTTAAGAGCAAAGACAACACGAGCTCCTTGGCCAATAAAGGAGTAAAGCAACAATTCTCTGCCTTCATGGCTTTAGACATCGATATACTGGAAGCATTTGCAGCCCATGAAACCCATGTTGTTCTTCCAGAAAACCTGATAAGACGGATGGAACACTAGTTGAAGTTTTGGTTTCTTTAATGACTTACGATGGACCATCTTCGCCCAGACTGGAAAGGAAGGATGTCAAGTACTTCAAACAAAGGATACATTGATCCCACACACTACATGGCTCTCGTTATTTTTAAAACCATGTCCTTGTCTACACCCACCACTGACTACTACTGAACGAGCACCGAGGAAGGCCTGAACAAGCTCCTCACGCATTGCTGCAGCTGACGTGTGGATTTGGAGAGCTATGTCAAAAATATAATGTTTCATCCTTGAATGATGCTGAAATGATGGACTTGCTTTAAACTTAAGCCTTTTTAGATTTTATGTTTTAATAAAAAACATTGAAGATTAGTGTTATATAATATTATATTAAAATATACCAAGTGTAATACATAATAATTATTTATGGCTCACCCTGTACATAATATAAAATATTCTTACTTAGTAGCAAATATTCTCTATCCAAATTAGTGAAATTAGTCTTTATTTGATTGAATAAATTTTGTTCTATAGTGATAAGCTGTATATTTGTATGGTCAAGAAATATTTTTTGCTCAATCATCTTTGTGGACAACCTGTAGGTACTAAACACAAATTTTAAAATTGAAAACAAGTAAAATCCTACTCACTGAGCTGCCAATAAATAGATTCAAAGTGAAAAAATAGAGTTGTCAAAATTTTCCTGATTTTTTTACAACTGCAGCTTGACTATATATCAAAAGACAAGATATATATATAAAACTAAGTTGACTGTGCTCCATTACTTACATCTTTTACTTTGCTTTCAGCCTGTTGTAAAACTTCTAATAAATCGGCACAACAACAAATATTCATACACAAGGTTAGTAATATTTTGCTAAGACACATTATTACAAGTCTAACAATTTAATTCGGCAGCCAAGTGAGCTATTTAGCTAAACCCCTTTTTGATGTCCTAAGTTTTTTTTTTTATTAATAAAGGGGTATTGAGGGTTCGGGAAATGGCACGTATCACGAGTGTATCCATGGACAACTCTCAGAATTAAATATAGTGGCTCTACTAGTAGTAATAGACTTTGATTATTATATTACAAACACAAAGTGTGCTTCTAATCACAGCGGCAAATAAAGTTTCTATTGCACTAAACAAACTTCTAAAATGATCGAAGTGCTCGTGAGATAGTATAACACATTGCCAAACCTAAAAGTGTGTTTGTTTGGATTCAGAATTACTGTGCACTATATTTTTAAATGCAATGGAGGTACATGTTGCAACAAATACAATGTGGTGTTGCCTGATGAGGAGGAAAGTGGCTAGATAATACAAAACCTTTCTTCACCTCATGTCAAGATTTGATTATGAATATGTTCATTTTAGTTTTTTCATTTTCTTTGAACAACAATTAACCTTATTTTCAAAATTATTTCATAATTAAAAAAAAGTTAAATATAAACATTTTGAGAATTTGTTTTTAGTAATCGTTTACATCGTAACTTAATCTCTACTCGTCACTACTGTTTGGTCAAAAAGGAGGACACATTTAATGAAGAAAAGTTGCAGGAAACGATGGACCAGCCGGTGGAGATAGGGAGAAAGTATGGCATAGGGATCAACATTGAGAAGTCAAATGTGATGGTGATTTCAAAAAATGAAGAGCCGCTTAAAATCAAAATTGGAAACCAGGAGTTTTGAAACATAGCATTTCAAGTATGTGGGAAGTCTACTGACAAAGGATGCCTACTGCACTAAGGAAATTAGGACAAGGAATTTTTCAACAAGAAGAGATTACTGCTGACCAAGTTGAGTTTGGAACTAAGCAAGAAAGTGATGGAGCAGAAATTAGGACTCTTAGGAAGATGGAGAATAAATACTTGGAGGGTTTTGAAATTTGGTGCTGGAGAATACTTTAGAAGATCAGGTAAATAGACAGGGTTACAAATGAAGAAGTCTCAAGAATAGTGGGCGAGAAGAAAACCATTTAGGATTTGATTCTTCGGTACAAAGCAAACTGGATCAGATACGTCCTTTGGAGGAAATGTCTTCTGCACAACGCCATAGAAGGAGAGGTTGAGGGAAAGAGGAACTTAGGAAGGAGTAGGATTCAAATATTATATGACCCGAAGGAAAGAAGAAAATTCTCAACGCTGAAGGAGGAAGCGGAGGATAGGGTGCACTGAGGGTCTTAAGTTCACTGACAAAAGGAACAGACCTGTCATAAGACAGAACATATAATAATAATGTTAAGGTTAAATGAATGGTAATAAAAAATTAATATCAATTATGTTTACAAAAAAAAGTCAATACTGACAAAATAAGATCAAGGGTATAAAAAATCAATTTTCTGTGAATTTTGAGAGTTGCCCAAGGGTAATTTGTGGTACCTGACATTTTTTAAACCCTTACATTTCTCTTTATAATTATAAACAATACAATAAACTTAAGACCTCACTTTTGGGTTCTCGGTCTCAGCCACCACACTAATGTGTAAATAATGAGTTTCATTTGGTTTTAGAATTATTAAATTTATGTTGATCTATAATAAAACAGCGTAGAAACACTGCACATTACTGTGAGGTGAGTGATAGTGAAGGAAACCATCCTGAGAGGGGAACTTATTTAGGTCTAGATTGAAACAAACACTTCTCTCTTCATGTCTTAATACCCTTTTTAACCCTTCCCACCTCTATTTCCACACGCTTCTTGTAGTTCCATATAATATCTTTCTTTGTATTTTGTGGGTTTTAGATGTGTCTCTTTATATGAAAAAGGAATATTTCCTAAAATACAAAATTATATGTAACTGTGATGTGTGAAATAGTGGGAAGTGTTAGAGCGTATTATGAAATGAATAGAGAAGTGTGTTTGTTCCTATCTAGTCCTAACCTAATTCCCCTTTCAGGTTGGCTTCCTTCACTATAACTTACTTTACAACACTGTACAGTGTTTCTACACCGTCTTATACATTTCCAAGCCATTTGGCAATAACGCAAATATTAATAACATTGTGTTTAACTTACAGCACATCAGATGACAACTTGTTGAAAAACATAGAATTGTTTGACAAACTTTCTCTTCGGTTCAGTGGTCGAGTCCTTTTCATAAAGGATGTGATAGGTTCAAGTGAAATTTGTTGTTGGAGTTTTTACGGCCATGGCAAGAAGGTAGCAGAGGTGTGCTGTACATCGATTGTGTATGCCACAGATAAAAAACACACAAAGGTATATATTTAGCTTGGTCTTTGATACATGCTTAAAATCATATTAATTTCTAAGATGTCTAAAATAATGATACTGCCAATTTCATAAGTTTGTTTTTGAATAGAGTCCCAAACTAAATAGTTTTAAACTTGTGAGAGTTGTAAGAATAGTAACACAGGTAAAATATTCCTAGATGCATTCTTTATCTTATCAAAGGGTTTTACCACTGCATTCAAATGAATAAATCATTCGAGATGGCTTTAAATGTACTCCAGAGTACACCTTCAGCTTATTTTTGTGAGGGTGCACTGGTCTTGCAAAAGTCAACCACCGCCTGATGAAGCTGTGTGTGACGGGACAGTGGAAGCTTGAAGAAGGATGTGATTTGTGGCACTTCCTTGGACGCCAAGGCGTGTGATTCACACATTTTTTGAAACTAGAGCAGTTGGATCGAAGGCTACTACAATCATCCCCAACATTGGTTGATCTGCTTCACGGAAGAGCAATGATTAAACACAGATAAATGGCTCACTCACTTATAGAACCATGTTTACTTTGAGTACAGGACTCAAACATGCCTCTTTTTGTCTCATATCTCATGGACCTGGCTGTCTGGCTCTCCTTACTTTGTATTTACATGTTCCCCCCAAAAAAGAGCAGAACAGAAGTGTGATCACAGCTCTGAACCAATCACAAAATATCAGCATGATCAGTAGGGGTGTACGAAGCTTCGAAAAGTTGAAGTCGAAGGTCAAATTTCCTTCGACTTCGACATCTACAATAACCTTCGCATATTCGAAAAATTTCAAAGGAAGGATAAAACTTCGATCAACTACCAAACGATTTAATTTTGTTTTACTAAATATTACATATTTCAATATTTAATGATTTTAAAATCGTTACTAAACAGAATTTTAACACCGAAAAGTAATTTAACCGCCATGACGTAAGCATGGATCTAAATCGGTTAAGTAAATGTTTATATTATATTCAATATCGCCAACCTAATTTTGTAAAAAATTAAAAAAATACCTACAAAGAAATTACCCCATGGTTACTGGTATGAAGCAGAGAAAGCGCTTTAGTTGTGCTATCATCCCATCTCGTGTCTAATGTTTAGTCCATAATATTACATCTCTTTGGAATTGTTTGTGACAAATTTACAAGTGTATTTTGACAAATAAGTTTTTCATAGCTTCCTTACGTTTTCTTTGTTATTCAAAATGGCTGATACGGAGTGTTGTGAAACAAAAAAAATGTAATTTATAACTATTATGAAAGACATTCAGATTAAAAGACATGCATATGTAAAGTCCACAAAATAAATTTATCAACTCCATGATGTAAGTAAATATTAAAACTTTATTGATAATTAACTAAGCTTATCAGTAAGCCTGTGTGCATTAATTATTAATATAGTTCTTAGGTAAGAAGAAATAAGGAAATTTTCCTGGTCCTTGTTACTGACAAGATCTAGATTATATAAACGTTATTTCAGTTAAAACAGTTTAATCATTGTGATATGGTATAAAAGTAGGCCTATTTGCTTATTAATTTTATTTGGTTAGGAATTTTTTATACCATGCACTAAAGAGTTTTTTTTATCTTGTTGCAGCTACAAGTACAACACTACAGAAACATATAAAAAACATCCTACAGAATTAAGACAGTATGAAAATGAAAAAAAAAAAAGTTGAATCCCCAAAATCCAAGACCGGCCCCTCAAAAAAGGAATCTCACTATGGAGGAGGTCCTATTCAAGAAAACAAAACTTGCTTCTAATGATCCCAAGGCACAGTCTATGATTAAAAGTATGCTCTCAGGATTTGTGGAGTTTACGGCTAATCCTAACTTTGTGTGTGCCTCAATACAAAATTCCATGTCGAACAACTTTTTCAACCAATCATATACCAAAACTCTTTACGGATACTCAGATAAAAATGAAAGGTGTCCTCAAATTAGACTTACCGTCTCTTCTCTCCTAATTTGTAAATTTGGACAAATTTATGACTCAATTTTTTTTTCAATTCTTATATGTGTGTGATGTTTTTTATATGTGAGTATTTTAAAGAGTTTCTTATTAGATTTCTATTATGATTGTATTTGTTTTTATAAAGCTAAAACAAAATAATTACTAATGCAAGTGCAATATTATAATTTAGGTTGTGTTTATTTTGTTTTCTTAAACATAAATAAATTCAGACAGTATAAAAGTAGGCCTATTTGCTTATTAATTTTATTTGGTTAGGAATTTTTTATACCATGCACTAAAGAGTTTTTTTTATCTTGTTGCAGCTACAAGTACAACACTACAGAAACATATAAAAAACATCCTACAGAATTAAGACAGTATGAAAATGAAAAAAAAAAAAGTTGAATCCCCAAAATCCAAGACCGGCCCCTCAAAAAAGGAATCTCACTATGGAGGAGGTCCTATTCAAGAAAACAAAACTTGCTTCTAATGATCCCAAGGCACAGTCTATGATTAAAAGTATGCTCTCAGGATTTGTGGAGTTTACGGCTAATCCTAACTTTGTGTGTGCCTCAATACAAAATTCCATGTCGAACAACTTTTTCAACCAATCATATACCAAAACTCTTTACGGATACTCAGATAAAAATGAAAGGTGTCCTCAAATTAGACTTACCGTCTCTTCTCTCCTAATTTGTAAATTTGGACAAATTTATGACTCAATTTTTTTTTCAATTCTTATATGTGTGTGATGTTTTTTATATGTGAGTATTTTAAAGAGTTTCTTATTAGATTTCTATTATGATTGTATTTGTTTTTATAAAGCTAAAACAAAATAATTACTAATGCAAGTGCAATATTATAATTTAGGTTGTGTTTATTTTGTTTTCTTAAACATAAATAAATTCAGACATGTCAGCATATGAGTGTGGTGTACTTTGACATTTCTGTACGCCTTTCTTTTGACCTAGATGTACATACAGTTTGATTTAAAAATTAAAAGTAGTGTTAAGTGACCAACAAAATTCTAGGTAGCTTCGACTTCGACTTTGACTTTTCTTCGCGAGTTTCAAGCTTCGCTTCGCTTTGCATTTAAAAAGTGGCCTTCACACACCCCTAATGATCAGGATTTATGGCAAACAGCTGCGTCTTCTGTTGTGAAATTATTTGAAGTAGATAGAAAATGTTGTTTTTGCTCTCTTTTGATTTTTCGCTATGCAGCACAATAATTTAAAAACATCTATCATGAAAATAATATAAAAATGCTGTCTATTCAATCAAAAATAAGATATGGGGTGGGGGGCGGTTATAATTCCACCATTTTTATGGTAACTCATGTTTTGACCCACCTAGTTAAAACCCATAAAAAAGTGGTTACTAAAGGACCTAGAGAAATCAAAGTGGAATATTTATCAAAAGGAAAAAAAAATTACTCGGTAGATCTTATTCCTGAGAAATATCTTTGTGCTACTCTCTGCAGCAGCAGACTGTTTGTAATAAAGGAAGAAAGTAAAGGTGAAAAAGATTAGGTTTTTGTGCCTCAATCTGAACATATGGACCTTTTGGATGCAACCTGTTCAAATTTAGGTATCTCCTGTTTCTAAAATCATAAAGCTAAATTCTGAAAAAAGACCAATGGCAATTCAAGCAAAGTTAGGGAAGCTATCCCAAAGGTTGAAGCGAGGACTTGAAGCCTCTTTTGAAGAGGGAGTAGACCTACTTCTTGATGAACCCTTAGCACAAAATTTTCACTCGCTATCATTTGCTGAAGAATATGAAGCACTCATTGAAAAGCTGAAACAAAAATGTAAGACGGCGGAGAAAGAAGAAAAGGTAAAAATATTAAATCTATTTCCATACTCATGGTCAAGAGAAAAAGTTAGTACTGAATTTGAAGTTTCTGGCCATTTAGTATAAGTTACTAGGGACCTTTGTAAGGCCCACAGAATATTGCCAGACCTAGGAAAAAGATATTGCATAAAAAATATTAATGAAGACAAAATCAGGAAGGTTGTAAATTTTTATATCAGTGAAGAAAACACCAGGATTCTTCCTGGTAAAAAAGATTGTGTATCTGTCCGAATTGAACAGAAACAATTATTACTTTTTAACCTGAATGAACTTTTTCTACAATTTAGGGAAGCCCACCCAGAATGTAAAATTGGACACTCAAAATTTTGTGAGCTTAGGCCTAAATGGTGTGTAATTGCTGGCGCGTCAGGGGCACACTGTGTGTGTGTTCATACCACCAAAATATTAAATTAATGCTTGACCTGGTGGTCTAGGGGTAAGATGTTAGACCTCTGTGCTACGAGTACAGGTTTCAATCCTCTCACATTCACCCTACCATTACACATTAGCATAAGTGCATACAACCCAAACGGGTAGTAAGACACGGTGCTAATAATAATAATAATAATTAAATTAATGATAGATGGTGCAAAATTAAATGTGGACTACAAAGATCTTCTTATGATGCTTGTCTGTGACCTAAACCTCTCTGAGTGCATGTTAAGCCAATGTACCGACTGCCCAGGTGAAGATTTCCTACTGGAATTGCTGTTCCAAGAACAAGAGACAGAAGAAAACCCTGACAACATACGCTACAAACAGTGGGTCACAACTGACCGTCATAAAACCAAGAGAACTCAGCTCTCTAGATAAACACCACTATATATCCAAAGTACAATCAAGTTTTCTTAAGGACAAGAAAAGGAGCCTACTGGATACAGAATGCATTATATTAGCTGACTTTCTGAAAACTTTTCTTTTGTAATCCAAGACGTAATCCGAAGCTCTCATTGAGTGAACAAACAAGCCAGTGTTCATCCCTTTGTTTACTATCATAAAAAAAGTAATCATAGTTAATTGAAGAGCAGAAGTTTGTGTGCCATCAGTAACCACCTTAAGCACAATGCCATCACAGTTCATGCGTTCCAAAAGCATTTGATTAATGATATCAAGACTACTGCCCCATCAGTGACGAAGATCTTATATTTCAGCGACGGATCTTATAGTCAGTACAAAAATAAGAACTTTCTCAATCTATGTCACCATGATAAAGACTTTGGCCTTCAAGCAGATGACACTCTGTTGTCCTACAGGTTATACATTTTTATACAAAATGAATTATGTTTAACAAATAGATTTATTACAATAAAACAGAAATAACAAAAGTGAGGTTTTACAATGATATTACAGGTTATACTTTGAAGTTTGATGAAGATAATTAGACTTTGTGAATTTGAATATTCTGCTGTAGCTACTAGGGCTGTGTAGGAGCCGGGCTACGCTACTGGCTGAATTGTTCTAAAGAAGAAAATAATCAAGTAGTTACTAACAAAATATAGAACAAGATATATATTTATATACATATATAATTTTAAATCATTTATGCTAGAATGGGTTGTAAGATAATCGCTTTGATACTTTTTGTAAAAAGATAAAACAATAGAAAAGTTCCTTGACTACAGTGGTCGATGGCTAACAAACAGTACAAACACAATAGTACTATGGCTGGTCTCTTTCCCTTATGGTACTGCCAACGCATTCATTAGTACACACAAACATAGTTGCAATTAAACTAAGAGTAACACTAACCCAATAGGAGCCCAAAACCCGGGCAAAGAAAAAGGGTATTATTTGCGCGAACCCCACTATGACTCTATAGCAATTCCCCGGTTTGCTCACTGAAGCTAATACCACAGGAGAAGCGTGACTGCTTAACCAACACAAAATAAAGAATTCCACCAACTCAACTGAGGTATGTAATCCAATATCGACAACCTGGTTGTAGCCATTCAAAAATTAAACAGGTGTACATGACGTTTACGGCGTCATGCGAAACTTTGAGTCAAATTAGACTAATGGAACTTGTGGAAGTTTAGCAAGTCTCTAACTTAGACATTACTGTATTCCAAGCCCAAGTCTCGTAACGTAAACACTGTATGGTAAATATACAGAGCAACATAGGCTCTAGGACTGATGTAACATACATGAAACTAGCTATTTTTAGACTTGTCCCTCATTCTGGAGGACACAATATTTAAACAACAAAATAAACCTTTAAGTTAGGAAGTTAACAAGACTTGCCGTTGATCCATTGTCAATTCGACAAACTATCAACACAAATGAAAATCGTCTCCGACAATATAATGAAAAACTAATAGGGTGCAAATAGACATTGCCTGTCTTCTACTACAAAATTTAGATTCTGAGTCATAAGGACACGTTGATTACTTGGAAATACTTATTTAATTGAAGTCCGTGGTCCTATTCATTGCTGCGGTGGATCCGACGTCTCCAGTTTGACGTTTTTTTAAATCGAAAGTCCGTCATCCGGTCGATGGCGGCGGCGTGTCAGATGGCCCAAGCTTCCTGGTCGTCATGTTCTTTGATGTGGCGCAGAAGTTCTTCCTTCAATGCTGGGTTGCAGTAAATAGGCTGTAATGGGAACCTGGCTGGGGGTCTTTATATAGTGCTAAATCTGATACGAATGGAGCGAAGCAGAGAAGGTGATAAACACAGGAACATAGAAAGGAGAAATACGAACGAAGGCGGGCAGAAAGAGAAATTGGGCAAACGGAGGAACAAGCTTCCTTGGCTCACCGCTAGGGTCTCTTGACGTGGAGTGGGTCAGTAGGTCGAACTCGATATGCACTCCTTTCCTTCGTCAGGTGTTATAATGTAAGCACGTGTGGCTGCCATCTTTGAATAATTTTCTTCTACCATGTGGCAATTCAATCGAATAACATCTTGACAGGGTGAGTGGATATGAAAGCAATTTCTATTTAAATATCTCTGGTATGATTATATGATTTAGGATCCGTTATAATTTAATGAAAATTTGTGATATAGATGTACTTTACTATTTCTTCTTGTGGACAGCATGGCAAGCGTAAGTAAATTTATCCGACATCATCCAATGGCAAAGGGTCTGTGTTAACATATTTTATTCATAAATATGATAATGTTAATCCTCTTCTTTGATAACTGCTACAGTATTTATCAAAAGACAATATTTTTGACCAACCACTTATTTGAATGTAGGGAGATGCGTAATTTTATTAGACTTCATCTAGTCAGAGAAATTAAACTTCGAGGTAGATTCAATTAAATATGTTAATATAGTTTCTTTCTTGCATAAATTATAAAAATATTGATTTTTACTTGTAGCTTTCCANTAAACTTCGAGGTAGATTCAATTAAATATGTTAATATAGTTTCTTTCTTGCATAAATTATAAAAATATTGATTTTTACTTGTAGCTTTCCAATCTGTGATTGACATGCTACACAGAGTGGCACTTTTTTGCTACCAGCCATGGTAAAAATGCTTGTGATGGAGTAGAAGGGACGACAAAAAGAGAAGTGACCAAGAGGAGCCTTCAGATGACAACCAATAATCAAATATTAACTCCAGAGGATATGTTACAAGTGAAGAAGTGGTTAAAAACGGAGTTGAATTGGAAAAGTGATTTGAAAACTGGTTGCCAATTCCTAAAACTCTCTCATACCATAGATATATTCCTATAAATGACACCACAGTAAGATGTTACCACAATTCAATTTCTGATTACTTTGAGGAATTAAAAGTATCAAAAGCTTCTTCATTCTTACTCCCAAAAAGATAGACATAGTTGCGTGTGTAAATGAAGGGTAATGGTATCTTGGGGTTATTGAGGAAGTGAGCATCGAATATAATGACTTCAAACTAATTTTACAAGCCAGCAGGACCATGAATTTCTTTTAAGATTTCAAGAGATGTCAATAAATTGTGCGAATAAATCTCTCAGCTCTCAGCCAAACACCAAACTTAGTTTGTTAATAAGTTTTCTTTATTTTAGGTAGAATAATAAGCACCTAGTGCTTATGTGTTTGAAATATATTTTACACACACATTTATTTTAGTAGAGATACTGTATACAAACTCATTAATATGTGCAGATTTTTTCTTCTCATTTTGTCTTTTCAATATCTCAGCTTGTAGTCAAATCTCAAACTCCTTTTTTTTGTGTTTAATACTATTATATATTACTATTATGGACCAAAGTTTTAGATTTTTATCTTGTCCCCTACCTGATATATTAAGCCCTGAAAATTGCAATTTTTTCAAATTTCGAAAAATTTGAACTTTTAAGGAAATTGTCATCTCAGGTTTGAAACTTGGTGTGAGGACAAGTAGCTTATGTTTGCCCACATAAAAAATTGTAGCTTCTTGACTCTTTCTCTTAGTGGAAATATTTCCCCTTGAAAACGGGGTTTTTAAGCTAAAATTTTAGGCAGAAATTTCATCCTTTAGAATTGATTTTAGGTTAAAATGCTATGTAACAAACTTGTAGCCCTTTACTTTCCAAACGAAATGATTTTCCACTCTGTGGATTGATCAAACAGAAGCCGAGATATTTTCGTTTCTGTAAACCCATAAAATTGCAAAAAATGTATTGCCTTGTAAAACAAATATGGCCACTATGCAAAAACCAAAAATAATAAAAATAAAATAAGTCATTTTGAGCTATCAACATGTGGGTGTAATTTAGAAAGAAAGAAATTTTTTTTTTTTTTAAAATTTTCCCTTGACCGCATCATGCGGACTGACCCTATCTTAATAATAAATGATTTCTAGTTTGATTGTGATACATAATGGATCAACACAAGTTGTGTGTGAATTGTTGCACCATTCAAGCAGATTATGAACTCTCTTTTGGGTGAACATGTGAATAAAGTTTTACTTGCTGCTATCAGCTTTTTTCTCCCAGTCTCATTGAAATTATGGCTATTAAATTCACGAATTGCACTGACAGTTTGTGCGGTAATATGATGTGTTCTAGATTTTCAAGACCAGTGAACCCCCCCAAAAGGTAAACTTGCTCCTGCCCTTCCCCAATCATTTCCAAGAAGTTTAGTTTTGTCTTTATTTAGTTAAGAATATAGTATCTATTTTGCTTATAATTTTTAATTACAGATAATCTTGTTTTGGAGAAAACTTTTTATTCATTTATATGATTAATGTGAAAACTAAGGAATGTTGTAGATGCCACAGCACATGAGCCCTCAAAACTTTAGTGGCCATCGGCACATTCAAGATCACCAATATTTTGTTCAATGGAAATCTATATTTAGACATAAACACTGTTATCCCTTGACCAATGTGGTTGATTAATTCCAAATTATTCTGCGCAATTCGAAAAAATATGTAAGTCAGGGTTAATGTATTTTTGGCATAAATGTTTGTTTCAAAGGATAATTAAAACCAAACAGTTTTTGCACACCTAAGCCAAACTAGAGAGATCCTAATGGCACAAAGGTAAGGTTTGATAACCATAGGCTCAGAGGCATCCGTGTTAAAATATTTCCCCAGGGGAGCCTGTTGAGGGTCTTCAAAACCCTAGTTCCTCTTACAACTTTGAGTAAAGCATTCCTATTAATGTTCTCAATCAACTCCATGATTTTAATAGAAAGTAATCACCTTGTATTATCAATAAATTAAACACATAAAATATCCATACCTGCTTTTACAATAATAGTAAATACTAAGTGCTTGAATCCCATTGCAGGGGCGATAACCAAAATGTAATCTATTTGTCGGCTACCAAACATTACATATAATGTCTGATTTTTATAGGAAGAAGTAGAATTCACCAACATTGATTCAAAGCTACTAAAATTTGACATCATAGGAATCTTTTTTATTTGATTGATTTATTATATATCTTTTATCTAAAAGTTATAAAAAACTTCTAATAGTTCTTCCTTATGGATTACTTAATAATTAGTCTTTATACTATTAACTAAACAGAGTCATAGTATAGAATTATTGTACTATTTTCATTTTTCCCACTGTGGCAACATTAGATTAATAGTGCTAAGAATTATACATTATACATATGTCCACCTTGACCTTATTAAATAAACCATAAAACAAATTAATATTTTGAAAACATTATATAAAAAAAGTCAAGCAAAATATTTGTTTCAAATAAAATGTATTTATTAATGAACACTTTTGGCATAACTGTGTATTGGCATGATCAGCTGAACACTGTCTCTGCCACTAGTTATTTCTTGTGGTAGCTTTTACTATGGGGTAAATTATTGATATACATTTTTATGAACATATTTGTGGAGGCCTACTAATATATTGCTTTCTTGTTTAGATATAGGAGTAGAGAACCATTTGTTATTTGATATTATAAGATGAGTTCCATGTTAAACCAGGTAGAGTTCCCAGAAGCTCGTATATATGAAGAGAGCCTAAATATCTTGCTGTATGAGAATCGCAATGGTCCAGATCAGGAGCTGATGCAAGCCACATCAACACGTGGTGCAGTTCCCGGCATGTCGTCATACACCAGTGACGAGGAGGAGGAGCGCTCTGGTCTGGCTCGGCTACGCTCCAACAAGCAGACCAATCCTTGATCACACTATCATGTATCAAGCTTCACTTTTTGCTTTAATTTCGTCCCCTTTTACTTAACATAGATTGTATAGTTGGACTTTATGTAAGGATGTCACATATTTTGACCTTAAAGTGTTTTAATTATTTATTTATTTTCATAATACCTTGTGATAAATCTTTATCTTAAATACAAACATTCACAACTGACCTCTGAAAATGTTATGTTTCATCATTGTGACATTAGGTTTTTTTAAGTAAACCTAAATGAAATGTTTGATAAAGAAAACATACATAAACAGTACAGTTTAAATGTTAAGTGCTCACTCTAAATTTGTACTTAAGGTTCCTCTACTCCATAGCTCTTATCATTGAAGTATTATTTGAGGTATGTGAAACCCTGGAAACTGCTGTAGAAAAGATGAAATCCACAACATTGATTCCATTTTAGAACTTTGAATTTATTTGTGTAAGTGTGTGTGTATATATATATATATAGAGAGAGAGAGAGAGAGAGAGGGAGGGAGGGAGAGGTTGTAATTCTTGGTTTGCTCGAAGACTTGAAATTATAATCTAAGAAATGTTGTACAACCCATTTTCGTGGGCACACAGACAATATTACTTATCTGGTTTGCCAGTGATGGGGTTAGATAAACTAGCGGGGATTCCCACTCAGTACAAACATTTCCTTGTCCATATCCAAATTGTGCAGTTAATTGCGGATAGCCTGAGGCTGAGTCATAAGAAGTTATTTATTTTTTTAAATCTGTGTGTTGTAAAAATATTTTTATGTTTAATCAAAATTTATTGAAGCATTATACTAAAGAATAGTTTAGTGCTTAGAGGTGCTTGATTTTAGAAGATTGTGAATCACTACATTTCTACTTTCACTAAAATTCTACAATTGATAATAAAACCAGTTCTTTAAAAGCTAAGCAGTTTTATAGCAAAAAAAAACAACTTTATTTTATAACATATTACAATGTATAGTTTGGTTCCATTATTTCATTTATAAAATAATCAACCCAAGATGGCCAACCTGAGCTGAAGCAACCTTTGTGCATTATAAGTTCACATTAGGGCTTCAGTAGCAACCACGCTTCTTATCAACATCCAGTAACTAGGTGATGAGAGGTTTTGTTGAGATCAAAATGAATGTGTGTGGTTTACAACTATCATGACTTGATCAGGTAATGGAATTGTTGATTGAGATTTAAATAGTTTTAGGTAGGAATAACTCTTATTATCTTTTTAGAAAACATTTCATGTTATGTTTGGCAAGAAGAGTATTTAAAATTTTAACATTATTTTGATAGGAAATTAAATTACATTTCAGTCATAATACTTTTAGTATATTTATAATAATTTTGAATAATAATAATTGGCAAATATATTGTTTGATAAAAATTGGAATTAAAATTAAGGTTAAAATATCTACATATATCATGTATAACAAAATTGATGATACATTTTTTTAAATGTTAGTAATACATAATTTTAAAATGTGATGTATGATAATAATAAATATTTTGTATAAAGCTACATATATTTCATGGTTTTTCTCTTATCATTCCATACGTTGAGAATGTATTGAAATTAATATTTTCAAGTTTATTTGCAAAATATTCATTTCTTGTCGTTCATTTGGTCCTTTCTCCTTAATTTTTATGGCAGAAAGTTATTTCTAGTCTAAAATTTAAATGCATCAAGTTGTATAAATGTCTCCAAAACTAAAGTGATAGTTTTTTATGAGGACAGATCAGGAAATGATTGTCAGCTTACTATAAATGTAAAACTATTAGAACAAGTGAATGATTTTAAATTTCTGGACCGAATGTTCTGTTAAAATGGAAGAATAGATGGTGAAATCAACAGATGGGAGAATGCATATCGGAGAGTAGTTGGATGTATGTGGACTATTGCAAAGAATGAGGTAGTATCGAAAGAGGCAAAGATGCCAGTACATAAAAGTGTGTTAGCGCCAACATTGTTTTATGGTTGTAAAACGTGGGTTTGTCAGAAAACATGAGCAAGGTGAATGCGGTTGGATTGAGTTACCTAAGAAATGTTTGTGGAAAGACTCGTAAGGACAGAGTCTAATGAGTGGGTTTGAAAGTGAATACAATGGGTCAATGTGTAAGAAGCATCCTGTGTTGGTTTGGGCATGTTGATAGGATAAGTATGGATTGAGGGACAGAGAAAATATATGAAGGTAGAGTGTTTGGATCAAAAGAAGGGACATGGTTAAATGTGGTAGATGCATATGTGAAAAAGAAAAACATTAAGAGTTTTAAGATATAAAGAATATGTATGTCTCATATGGATGTTGTTAAAGCGAAGGGAGTATGCAAGGATAGGGAAGTGTGGAGAAAGATAGTGAGGATTAATTAAGTGCCGAGTTGTTTTTTTAAGCGATATGCACACTTTCTTGCCTACCACTTAAAGGTATTTATGTTCTATAAAAGTAGTCACTATAACCCCTGGAATAGAACCTTTAGTAGCTAGTTACTATCACTCCTGGACTAGAACCTTTAGTAGCTAGTCACTATCACCCCTGGAACAGAACCTTTAGTAGCTAGTTACTATCACCCCTGGAATAGAACCTTTAGTAGCTAGTTACTATCACCCCTGGAATATAACCTTTGAGTAAGTTACTATCACCCCTGGAATATAACCTTTAGTAGCTAGTTACTATCACCCCTGGAATAGAACCTTTAGTAGCTAGTTACTATCACCCCTGGAATAGAACCTTTGAGTTAGTTACTATCTATCACTCCTGGACAAGAGAGAACCTTTAGTAGCTAGTTACTATCACCCCTGGACAAGAGAGAACCTTTAGTAGCTAGTCACTATCACCCCTGGACAAGAAAGAACCTTTAGTAGCTAGTTACTATCACCCCTTGACAAGAAAGAACCTTTAGTAGCTAGTTACTATCACCCCTTGACAAGAGAGAACCTTTAGTAGCTAGTCACTATCACCCCTGGACTAGAACATTTAGTAGCTAGTTACTATCACCCCTGGACTAGAACCTTTAGTAGCTAGTTACTATCACCACTGAAATAGAACCTTTAGTAGCTAGTTACTATCACCCCTGGACTAGAACCATTAGGAGTTAGTTACTATCACCCCTGGAATAGAACCTTTAGTAGCTAGTTAC
>CABFVX010006347.1:0-33842 GCA_902151425.1 Timema shepardi
AAACTGTAGGTCCTCCATTTCATCTCACAATCACCCTACCATTACACATTAGCGTAAGCGCGTATAACCCGAATGGGTAGTAAGACACAGTGCTAATAATAATTTTTTTAAAAAAAGTTAAACGCCATTGGTTTTTCGTCTTAATTTAAGAAGTAAAGAGAAGTATAGTAGTTTAAAGGGAATGCACCCGCATTATAGTGGGGGAGGTAGATGATAAAATCATCCTCCAATGCACCCTGGCAGGATTCGAACAACTACATCCCCGTCACAGGAAAAAAAACTTGAAGTTACGAGACTGACGCACTTAACATCATGTTCACCAGTAGGGGTTGTATTATTTATTTAATCACCTGATATTAACATACGAATTAAAATTATATTATACAAAAGAGCGCAGAAAACTAATTTTTCTAAGAAGGGGGGGAGTATGGTACTATACCTTTAGTCAATAAAAGTTTGGTTACTTATATATGGACTCTCCTAAGGTTAGGGGGGTCTATAAATTACAAGGGGTACGCCCTCCCCCCGGTACCCCTTTCCACACCCTTGGTTATATATCCTTGCGATGGTTATACCGCCACCAAGGGTCATGATCGAATCCCGTTTGGGACTGGAAATGAATTATTCTGAATACGATTCTGTTTGAAGTCCACTTCGATAAGGAGGTCCCTGGGGCTGATAACTTAGTGTTGCTATCCACAGGACTAGTGTGGATGATTCTGATCTGAGAGGATCAGGCATCGAGACCCTGCGGTATACACAGGGGGAAGTCCTTTATTTCCACGGGGTGGATTCACTTCCTTGTCATGTTCCATTTTGTTAGAACTCAACAAGACGATAGCCGGTTGCAGGATGACTCGAGTGTACTAATGTAAAAAAAAAACCATAAAAAATAACTTTACATGTAAATAGTTATTATTATTATTATTATTAGCAGCGCGTCTTACTACCCGTTCGGTTTATACGCACTTACGCTAATGTGTAATGGTAGGGTGATTGTGAGATGAAATGGAGGACCTACAGTTTAACGTGGGATCCGAACCACGGTGGAGGCCTAGCATTCCCCACATTCACAAGATGTCTTGTCAGAGGTGAAGGAAGGGTTTGGTAATCAGATAAATCTGTGCCGGGACCGAGGATTGAACCCCGAACCCCTAGCACAGAAGTCTGACCACCTTACCCTTAGACCGCCAGGTCACCAGCTACATATGCCCTGTAATCTAACTTAATACTAGGACAGGCACAACATCCAGTCCTCCAATCGTTAATCCATCACTGTGCAAGGGTAAACCCACATTATACCACGGATAGATTTTTCTGCCTTACTGGGAATCGAACCCGGGACCCTTAGCTCCGTAGAGAGACACACTATCGATCGAGCTAAGATGTCTGATGGTATGCATGACACTACGACAAGGTTTATACTTTATTTCATAGGAAAACAATTTTTTTTTTAATATTTGAAATTATTTCCAGGGTTATGTTGCTCTGCGTAGTTGCATTGCGAACCAGTGACGAACCCAGGACTTTTGTGTCTGCAGAGGTTCACAGGCGTTCAAGGGGGGATTCAAATTTGAGATTATTTTCACGATTCATAAATGGTTGTTTTTTTTGTCCGTACAAACGATGAAATTGGCATAAAAATGAGTAAAAATATCAGACACAAAGGCCTCTAGAAAAAAAAGTGCTAATAGCCTATGAATATCTTAAAGCGGCCCTGATTACGTAAATCTAGTATCTTGTCTGGATGATGGATAAGGTTCTACTTAAAAACTTTGGCTTGTGATTAGGTTTAAAGATGCGCTGAAGAGAATCAAAAACCTAAAAGACTCACGAAATAAGATTTTTTTTTTTTAAAAACATGAAAGATTTTGGTAACGCATGGCTGAGAGAGAGTGAAGAGGAAACAAGAAACTAAGTAATTAATATAATATTTAGCACCGCGTCTTACTACCCGTTCAGTACTAATTACTCAAATGGATTAGGAATTGGGAAGGTTGAATTAGAGGAAGTGGACCCGCATTTGCGTAGAGGGGGAGAGTGGAAAACAATTTAGGAAAAAACCGCCCCCAGTTCCCCTGACCGAGATTCGAACCTCGATCTCCCCGTCCTCAGCAGTCGAGCTCAACACGACAAGCGCGTTAGCCAACTACGCCACCGAGGACGGGTAAGAAACGAAGTTGATGGAACGAGTAGTGAAGTGATGACAGACATACTGTCACAGTCATGTTGGTAAGACGCGTTATCGACACTAGCACTACGAGCGGACAGTTTCTCAAAACAAGAGTCGGTTGTTCTGAGTCCCACGAGAAACTAATTAACAAAAAACAACAACTGAATATCTGTCAACCGATGTTGATGGTGGGAGGTGTCGTTAACAACGGGAACAAAGTGACAAAAGCGGGAATATGTTCTCATCACTCACAATACTGTATGTAATATTGTCGTTGTGATCACGTGAGAATGAGGGATTCTGGGAAAAGTGCGACTCATTACATGTTTCCTTGCGTTTTGTAACGTCTCGCGGTCTGATGAAATTAGACACCCCTCTCAAATGGACAGGAAAAAAGAATAATTCTATCCGCACGTAATGTTTATCACAACTATTCTGCAATATAAATATTCCACCAACATTCACACAGTTAACAGTCGTATTCATCTCACAGCGTGCCCGAGATCTCGGCGCCTACATTGGGAAACCCGCCTCGGTGGCGTGGTTGGCTAACGCGCTTGTCGTGTTGATCTCGACTGCTGGGGATGGGAAGATCGAGGTTCGAATCTCTGTCGGGTGAACTGGGGGCGGTTTTTTCCTAAATGGTTTTACACTCTCCCTCCACGTAAATGCGGGTTCATTTCCTCTGATTCAACCTTCCCAATTCCTAATCCATTAGAGTAATTAGTACTTAAAGCGTATAATCCGAAAGGGTAGTAAGACGCGGTGCTAAATATTATTATTACATTGGGAAACAGCGTTGCCATTTTCTTGTTTCCGTGTGGTCCATCTTCCCTTTTAACATAAGGCAAGTTTGGCAACGCTGGTTAGTCGATGCTGCCAGTAGCTCCTTCTTACCCCGGTACACCGCCTTCAGACATAACTGAGAGCGAGGAGATTTGGCAACAGTTAACTGGGAGCGAAGATAGGGGTTTTTCTCCGTAAAACCTGCAGTTCCCTCTGCGATGATATCAGGTGTAGAAAGAAACTCGGTCCTGTTCCACCCGAAGTTCCGAGGTTCAAGACACAGCCTCCAGACATTATTGACTTGTGTGAAGAATTAGCCTTCGTCCCACTAACAAATAAATATACTGTGTTTTTTGTTCGTGCGTTTGCCACCAGGGTGTGTGATGAACGTACGACGAATGGTTAGGTGCTGTACATAAGAGCGATCATACCACCCGCTTCGATGCCCGCATCGTTTACGGCGCTACTCTCGCAAAAGAAAATACTGCCGACGACGAGGAGATTGTGATTCGATACCTGTCCGGTGTGGTTTTCCCTAAAGGGCTCCTCGCTCTCCACGCAAATGCGGGTACACTTCCTTAAATTCAACTGTCTTCATCCCTAATATTTTAGCGTAATTAGTATATTAGTGTTAAGACGTGGTCTTATTATTTTTTTAATAATAACAATAGTAGGACGAATACGTTTACAAATAGTAAAATATCGTAGTTAGTCCCATTCGAATTCGAACCAGGGTCTCTAAGTTCTGTGGTTTAACCCTTTCATACACCTACCCACGTGGGTGAGTTTTGCATTTTTCTGTTTTAATCTTTATGAATAGTTAAAACTTCAGTAAATGTGTTGTAGGTGACCTGGCGGTCTAGGTGGTAAGGTGTCGGACTTCTGTGTGGGGGTCCGGGGTTCAATCCTTGGTCCCGGCATAGATTTATCTGATTACCCAAACCCTTACTTCACCTCTGACAAGACATCTTGTGAATGTGGGAAATGCCAGGCCTCCCACCGTGGTTCGGATTCCACGTTAAACTGTAGGTCCTCCATTTCATCTCACAATCACCCTACCATTACACATTAGCGTAAGTGCGTATAACCTGGACGGGTAGTAAGACGCGGTGCTAATAATAATAATAATAATAATAATAATAATTTAGACAAGTCCTCCGATAGTTCTAACGTTAGAACGAAGGTTTGCTAAATGAATGTCATATCTTTGCTTCTGTTCGAACATTTCAGAGTTAAAATGTTGTAAAGGGATTGTATATATGTTGTCAACTGACTGGAGTGTTTGTTTGTCTGTTACAGAAGAGAGTCGAACAGGAGACCTACACAGCCCGCAACATGTCCACAGAGAAAGGAGGGACGCAGGTATGATAGAGAACTATAGTCAGACCGGTGAAGCATGATTTCAAAGTACTCTCAGTTATCATGTACTTAAGGAATAGGAAGCTTACCTTGCTTGGTTACACTGTGGCACATTTTAAAATACACACTTTATCTATGGTAAGGAAGGTGGTAATTGACAGTTAGGTAAAGTTAGCATATATCCATTTCATCCATGCACACCATTCGCCAAACCATATGAACTGCTTTCACTTTTGGAAGGCAAAACTTTCACAACAAACAATTTCTTTTTAATCTTTTTTTTCTCTCTCTTTTTGGGAATGCCAGGCCTCCACCGTGGTTCGGATTCCACGTTAAACTGTAGGTCTTCCATTTCATCTCACATTCACCCTACCATTACACATTAGCAGTAAGTGCGTATAACCCGAACGGGTAGTAAGACGTGGTGCTAATAATAATAATAATTAATACATTTTGTTCTTTAAATAAATTTTGAAAATGTCAACTATATAGCAATCCTTAGTGAAGTATTATTGGAAGCGTATGATAACATTTTTAGTTGATAAAATAGTATTACTTAGCGAAAACTAATTATTTCCAACCCGCCTCGGTGGCGTAGTTGGCTAACGTGCTCGACTGCTGAGGACGGGGAGATTGAGGTTCGAATCTCGGTCGGGTGTACTGGGGGTGGTTTTTCCAAAATGGTTTTCCACTCTCCCTCCACGAAAATGCGGGTTCACTTCCTCTAATTAAACGTTCCCAATTCCTAATCCATTAGAGTAATTAGTCCTTAAAGCGTATAACCCGAACGGGTAGTAAGACGCGATGCTAAATATTATTATTACTAATTATTTCTGAGTAGGCTAATATTAGTGACTTTTAGGCAATGTCTGCTGTCAGTTACCTATTCTGCCGTAAGATGTGACCATAGTGTAATCCATCAAGGTAAACAGTGTGTGTACGTATTATACGGGGATTGGGTGGACGGGGATTGTTTTGGGTGTTGCGGCGTTATTTCGAAACTTTCTAAAGACTCATATTCTGAAAATTGAAAAAAAAAATGACACCCGGACACGGGAATCGAACCCGGGAACTTGGACTTGGTACGCCAATGCTCTAACCACTGAGCTATCCAGGAATACTCTTGTGTTTAAGGTCATTCTTCAATAATAGACTCTGCCTTAAAATATTAATGAAGAATGACCCTGGGCACGGGACGACTCCTGGATACCTCAGTGGTTAGAGCAGTGGCGTGATAAGCCAAGTGGGTGACCTGGTGGTCTAGGGGTAAGGTGTCGGACCTCTGTGCTGGGGGTCAGGGGTTCAATCCTCGGTCCCGGCACAGATTTATCTGATTACCAAACCCTTCCTTCACCTCTGACAAGACATCTTGTGAATGTGGGGAATGCCAGGCCTCCACCGTGGTTCGGATTCCACGTTAAACTGTAGGTCCTCCATTTCATCTCACAATCACCCTACCATTACACATTAGCGTAAGTGCGTATAACCCGAACGGGTAGTAAGACGCGATGCTAAATATTATTATTACTAATTATTTCTGAGTAGGCTAATATTAGTGACTTTTAGGCAATGTCTGCTGTCAGTTACCTATTCTGCCGTAAGATGTGACCATAGTGTAATCCATCAAGGTAAACAGTGTGTGTACGTATTATACGGGGATTGGGTGGACGGGGATTGTTTTGGGTGTTGCGGCGTTATTTCGAAACTTTCTAAAGACTCATATTCTGAAAATTGAAAAAAAAAATGACACCCGGACACGGGAATCGAACCCGGGAACTTGGACTTGGTACGCCAATGCTCTAACCACTGAGCTATCCAGGAATACTCTTGTGTTTAAGGTCATTCTTCAATAATAGACTCTGCCTTAAAATATTAATGAAGAATGACCCTGGGCACGGGACGACTCCTGGATACCTCAGTGGTTAGAGCAGTGGCGTGATAAGCCAAGTGGGTGACCTGGTGGTCTAGGGGTAAGGTGTCGGACCTCTGTGCTGGGGGTCAGGGGTTCAATCCTCGGTCCCGGCACAGATTTATCTGATTACCAAACCCTTCCTTCACCTCTGACAAGACATCTTGTGAATGTGGGGAATGCCAGGCCTCCACCGTGGTTCGGATTCCACGTTAAGCTGTAGGTCCTCCATTTCATCTCACAATCACCCTACCATTACACATTAGCGTAAGTGCGTATAACCCGAACGGGTAGTAAGACGCGGTGCTAATAATAATAATAATAATATAATATTATTATATTATTATCGTAATTGTATAGGTAATTATAATATCTGTAAAAATCGACAGATGCAAATGATACTAATTCACGTGTAATTAGAACATTGTTTTAGTAACATTTTATAACTATCCCCTTTCTGTCGGAATACAGACTATAGCTGTAAACCTTCCATAACCTTCAGTTCAACCCCGTCCTTTTTCATTTTATGTGATAGCTGAGCGCCACATGTGAGTTAGGGGTGGTTTATTTCACCCTCGAGAGAAAAATGATGACTCTGAGTGGTATGAAAAGCTTCGAAAAAAAAATTATTTTGGTTTCGGCAATTATTAGGAAGCATCGTAAATTAAAATATTGACAGCCAAAATACACATATTATGTGTGTGTATATATATATATATATTTTTTTTTAATTTTCTTTAGTTTATGTACTCCCCGTTTAGCCTGTAAGGTAGTAGTCTTACCTTGACTGATCACACTATGACCCTATCGTATAGGCTACACCATAGTGGAACCAAGCAAGGTAGCAGTCTTACCTTGACTGATTACACTATGGTCCTATCTTATAGGCTACACCATAGTAGAATGATGTAAGGTAAGCTTACTACCTTACAGGCCTAGCGAAGGGTGTATGACAAAATACGGTAATAAGTTAAAAACATGTGATGGTAACATAATTTATAAATTTTGGTCAAAATTTATACTTTAAATTTTGCAATAAAATAATTTAGTGTATAAGGTTATATAAATATAAACAATATAATGTGGAAAAACTTGACTGGACGCTAATAAATATAAAAACTTGTAAAAATTAACACACGAAAAATTGCAGACTTAAACCAGAATGGACGAAAGCCGAGCCAACATATCCCCTATATTAGGCAACCCACTCACCACCTATGCTTTCTCACTTAGGCCCAATTTTACAATGTCATGTTATTCTATTCGTTAGGGCTTAACATGAGGTTAAGCGATAACGACCACTACTTTTGATTTTACAATGTTTGGTTAGCGCTAATGTTCACGTAAATGTGCTCGTAAAGTTAACGCGAGGTCTACCTTCTGGTTAGCAAACATAACGTCCACATTAACAGCGTTAAACACTCCGCCATATTGTTTTCAAGACGATTGTTGTTTATTAAAGTGAGGTTACTTTTATTTATATTATGAAATGGCTGATTTATTGTATGATTATGACGACTTTGATTAGTTAATTCAATCAGCAACATTTCCTCTTCTTTGCTAAAATTTACACTTCGTTCGCGTTTATGATTCTCAACAGACATTTTAGCAGGAAAATAAATACGATAAAATAATGCAGATAACCTAAACAAACTTGATGAATTGAACTCGTTTTGATTGATTTTTTCATAACAGTTCCATAGATGTTGTAATGACCTGGTTATATTATCTATGGTCAAGTTAGGCCAATCAAAAGCTTTGACACAAATCTAGCGCTCCGAGAAAGTTAACACTAAGAACTAATGGAAGGCACCTATCCGTAATTTGACGAGCACATAAAAATAGTATTGTAAAACGCAACGCTAAGTTTAACCAACGGTTAGACTTTACAAACGGTTAAGTTACGAGGACTTTAACGTGACATTGTAAGATTGGGCCTTACTGTGTGTCAATAGGTTAACTAGGGTGACCTGGCGGTCTAGGGGTAAGGTGTCAGACTTCTATACTGGTGGCCGGGGTTCAATCCTCGGTCCCGGCACAGATTTATCTGATTACCAAACCCTTCCTTCACATCTGACAAGACATCTTGTGAATGTGGGGAATGCCAGGCCTCCACCGTGGTTCGGATCCCACGTTAAACTGTAGGTCCTTCATTTCATCTCACAATCACCCTACCATTACACATTAGCGTAAGTGCGTATAACCCGAACGGGTAGTAAGACGCGGTGCTAATAATAATAATAATAATAATAATAATAATAATAATAATAATAATAATAATAATAATAATAGGTTAACTCCAACTTAATTTGACATTCTCGGAATAGGGGATGGTTTAAATACGATCATTAGGTTACCTTTGGAACGAGTATAGACTCGAAAAAATAGCAATGTGTAGTTTTCAAATTACCCAAATGTTTCCTTCTAAAGTTCGAATCCAATGTTGTTGTTTTTTTACCATTGATCCAAAATGACACACACACCAAAAAAAAACTTTCCAAGGTGTAGAGGACATGTAATAATCTCAGTAGGTCGTTCAAAACCAAGAAACCATGTCTATTTCTTGTTCACATACTCTCACAACGTAACATGGCATTCATAATAAAATCAAATATCGGAGAAAAATGTTCGTACTATTACACATTCGCCCAAAATGCGCCCACAGAAAAGACGCCTTTGGAACATACCCGGGTCTCGTAGCCGATGGCTGACTTGCGTACGATTAAAAGACCACACTCATTAACATAATTTTTGATTCAGGGTAACTATTATATATATTTCCAGTTTGGTTTTAACACCCTCCTCTTAAGTTCCTTTGAATCTTTCGTGGTGTAACTAAAACAAACTTGTCAAGAGGAAGTCACAGGTGTGGGAGTCCAATGTATCTAATTAACACATAAACTAATTAATGTTTCCTGTAGTGTAGTGGAAATGGGATTAGTTATATGTGTTACACTGTGCTTAACGGATTGTTTTAATGTTTGGTTAAGCTAGTTGTGGAAACGGTTCGCAACAATAATCAGTGACTTGTCTTGCCTGTCTCTTAACTATAATAATAAGTTGGTGGCTAGTAAAACATTTCTTCTATGACTTGTCTTACAACATGTATCTTTCTCTCTCTCTCTTGTGCTGCCTATCTCACCCGTCCACCACCAGATGTCACGACAGTGCTGCTGGCGCCAAACACAGGAGGGACGCTGGGCGTCCTAACCCGCACGGCGCGAACCTTCGTGCAAGACGGCGCCACCACGGAGTTCGCCACTCGCGTACTAGGCACCACCGTGGAGGACGGGCGTCTGTACGCCCAGCTGCTGGAGACGACCTCTAGAGTTTTCTACGACGCCGGCCGCCTCTCGCCCCCCAGGGTACCCGACTACGCCGCCAGGCCCACCCCTAACATCAAGGCGCACGTGGTGTACCCCTCTAAACCGTTCACGCTTCTCCCAAAGTCCAGGTACCACAATCACGACGAAAAGGTCGTCAATGTGTTTGCGGTACCCGAGACGACGACGGATCGAAGACTGACGACCCCCGCTGGTGCCAGCGAAACTCAACGATATGACGAGACGCACGATGAAACACCCGACGCACTTGACGAGCTGCTTAAACAATCCAATGACGTGAAGAAGTTCGGGAATAACTTCGTAGAACTTCAAAACACGCACGAGGATGAGTCTGATAGCTCGGAGAACCTGTTAAAGACCAAGAGAATGGACGACTTCTTTAACAATAGGAACATTGAAGAGCAGCAAAGCGTCGTAGATGTCGACAAGAACGAGCTGAAACCAGCCAAGGTGGTGCGACCTCTCGACGATCTCCCAACGTTCACGGTGCGTCACGACTTTGCCCCCAGCGGGTTTTCCGTCGACGAGGTCGAAGAATCGACCGAGAAACGTAAGGACAGCAGTCCGAAGGGAAGTCGCAACCGAGGCGGTAAGGCTCTGTTCAGAGGGGGGATAGCAAACAATTTGAGAAAGCTCGACACCGTCACTTATTTCGGCTTCGCGGACTTTACCACCACCGTGGGCGATACTGTCATAGTCTTCATGCCAAACACCAAGAGCGCGCCGGAATCGAGGCCAGTGACAACCATCGCTGGCACGGCGACCTTGGGCAATCAGCCGGTGTCCGTCGTGACGACAGTAAAGACTTTCATGTCGCACACCCCAGGGATGGTGACAAGGACCGTGACGGGACATTCCCTCAGCATGCAGACGGCCATCCCCACCATGGTGGTCCTTCCAGAGACCCCGACCACGACCTCTAGACATCACAAGGCTCTGGACGACTCGTCCATTTACGTGGTGGACGCTGTAGCTCCACAAGCAGAGACGACCACAAAGCAAGAAGAGACTGAATCTTTGGTGACTACGCCAAAAGAAAATGAGATAGAGGTTGTAACGGATTCACAAATGAGTTTCGAGCAAACATCCTCTTTCCTCGCCCAAGAGCAGGAGTCATTCCAGAGTATCTCCCCTGAGGTAATAGTTACGTCAGAGTATGAAATAGAACCTTCGTCTGTAATGCTGGACATTTCTAGCAGTATTCAGTCGTCTGAGGTTACTTCAAACCTTGTGTCTCCAAGTATCGAACCAGAGACTAGCACTCCCATCTTAGAAAGCTTTACACCCCAACCTACAGAGCCCCTTTGGACTTTTGCTACGACAAGGACGCAAACCATACCCCACGGGGACAACCCCTATCCTGAAGGACTTATTAAAGCTATTGCAGGCACACGAGCTCTAGATGGGACGACGACTCTTTTCACCTCTTTAATTTACGGCACCTTTTCGGCGGGAGAATACGCTCAGGTGATCCACTCCACGTCTAGTGTGTTCTTCTTTGTGGATGAGACTAAAGTCCCGACAACAAATAATATACAACCAACCGCAGTATTAAACGCTCCTTCCATCACAACATCAGTAGATGTAACCACAGAGCCAACGACTGAAGGCGTTCCTGAAACGACCACAGACATCGTGACAACTCCTCAGATGACCACAGAGGAAGATGGAATAAAGACAACAGAAGATGACGGATCTCTTAGTACGCTTCCAATAGAAGCAACCACATTGGAGATTGATAGCGAACTGACTAATGAAGTAGAGACAGGTGGAAAAAACAATGTTGAGATAAAAGATAACATCGTAGTTCCTGATAAAGATGATAATGATACCACACAAGCCGAAGAATTTACTAAAAGCGATGTATTTTCAACAGAAAGCTTATCACAGGTTTCTACCGATACAGGATTTGTGACGCAGCTAATTCCAACTAAAGTTTTCAAAACTTTCACCTACCTCACGACATTTTTCATACCGGTCGGCCCATCATCAACAACCAATTCGATCAGATCTCGCGAAGTCGTAAGTGAAGAGATCAGTTTTGTGACTAAATTAATCCAGACAAGCGTTGAGGTTTCAACCCCATTAACGTTAGGTCAAACACCCAGTGTGACGCTCACGAAAGAGGACTTGCAAACTACGACACCAGATGGTACCATGGTTGAATTGGCCGGCAAGGA
This sequence comes from Timema shepardi, assembly GCA_902151425.1. Lineage (NCBI taxonomy): Eukaryota > Metazoa > Arthropoda > Insecta > Phasmatodea > Timematidae > Timema > Timema shepardi. Next base: position 11,752 of record CABFVX010006347.1, read on the forward strand.
TTTAGATGTCAACACTATGGAAACACCGAAACTTCCAACCCGAGAAACAACACGAATGGAACAGTCCACTACAGAAGGGGCGACAGTAATAAAATCCCTACCGATGCCCACTACCACCCCTAGAGAGACAGACCAAGACATTACGACCGAGAACGAGGAAGATGAAATAGATTTGATATTCAAAACGGTGTACACGACGTTCACGTATCTGACAACTTTCTTCCATGAGACAACGACCAGCGTCTCAAGCCGAGAGGAGGTTGTCACCAACGTTGTCACTTCCACCCTTGACAGAAACTTCATTCTTCAAGCCTCCGACCCAGCAGTGGCTGGCTTGTTCGATAGAGACGACAGTCTCCTAGTCTCGCCCCAACCAGGAGTTCAACCCACAAGTGTTGGTGTGGGAAGACCCACAACCAATTATTTCCCAATTCTTGGCGATAATTTAGACCAAAATTTATTCTCTTCTGTCGTCGACAATGTGGATGTTGAGAAAGAACTGGCAATAGCGACTCCGACGTTAGATGCGTCTGAAAATGAGGATGGAGTTTCCATGAGGACGTTTTACAAGACCTATACTTACTTCACGACAATTCTAGTAGATGGTGAGACCAGTGTGACAACCAGAACAGAAGTCTACAGTAACTCTATAACCCCCACGAACCTATTAATAACCCCAACAACAACCTCAGTTAAACCTACTAGGACAGTTACCTTGGACACAACCGAGTTATTAGACCAAGTGGAATCCCCACAATCTCATGTACCAAACATTGTCCAGCCGTCTCAAGAGTATACTCCACTAAGATCTTTGGCGTTAAAATCAACGCCACGATACGCTTACAACAGCACGATATCAAGAAAACGACCCTCAACAAGCGCTGAAAGGACCAAACAAATCTCGGTCAATACACCAATAGTGACGAGCAGTTATCTCGAAGATGACGAGGACAATAACATATTTTCAGGAAATACTCTCAAGCTAGAAAAGGAATACGCCTATAGCACAATTTCTCGGGCAAATCCAGATGGGCATAAAGACGTTACCCCAAATCAGATCACGACATCCAAGTCTCCAATAATATCTAGAGGTGTGGATGAGAGTCTATCGTCTACAGTGTCTGAGGAGCCTATTGTGAGTATGGTAACAGATGTGACAAGCAGCAGTTCTGGTGGTGGCCTCATGCTCATGCTGGACGATAAAACCTCTCCGTTAGACGATCAAATCAGTTCGGAGAGCAACACCGAGGAGATCCAGCCTTCCGCCACGCTCTTACTTCAAACTTACTTCACTACTTACACCTATTTCACCACTTTGTACAAGGGTTCCAGTTCAAGTGACGTGATCAGCAGACTAGACACGGTCACGAATATAGTGACGGAAACTTTGACCCCCCAGAGCACGGCCGCTCCTGCGGAGGCGGGGGATCCTTCACTCCCCGTCACGTACTTTACCACATACACTTACTGGACCACTCTTTACAAGGACGGCACGTCTACCGTGACAACACGAGAGGAGACAGTGTCTAACATTGTCACTCCCACCGTCACATCCGGAGACACCACTGTGAGTGCCATAGAGGCAACGCCAACAACTATTTTGACAGAAATATTGCCGACCGTCTCTACAAGTGAGCTTGGCCTGGTCCCCACTGAAACTATACAAACCACACCCTCACAAACGGGTGTGGAAGTTGCCCTTGTTCCAGAGAATGTAACCAAGTCGGCGGGAACCGGATATGAGCCGGATACATACTTTACCACATACACTTATTTCACGACATCCTACATTGGTGATAGTACCGTGGTCAACAGTCGTCTGGAGATTACTAGTAGCGTTGTGAATAAAACTGTCGGTGAGAGCGACATCCAAACCGGAAGAAATGTGGCAGGCGCAACCCCGATCCAACAGTTGGTCGCAGGCGGCGATGTTAAGACAAGTACAGTGGGTGAACAAGTTGAAACCTCTACAACCCTCCTTCCGACTGGACTACTTTCGACCATTGTAACAAGTCAGGTAAACAATGGAACATCAACTCTATTCTCAACAGATGTGTTTGGTACATACATAGATGGTTTTTACGCAAAGATTCTGGAGAGTACTACTTCTGTCGTTAAACCCACACTTGCGCCCTCTCCAGTCCACGAAATTTCTCTTCAACCCACAGGTGTTGTTTCCTTGAACGAAGGTCGCATCATAGACGCTGATGGCGTGAGCACGACGTTTTTTACAACAAAAGCGGTAGGGACGTATATAGACCAACTGTATGCTCAGGTTATTGAAAGTTCATCATCAATAAAAGTGGACCCCGAGAAACAAACATTAGTCGCATTGTCTTCTTCAGAGGGAGTCAAACCGTTTAAAACGGGTCTAGTCCGGCTGATTGAAGGGTCCATCGTGAAAGACCACACGACGACATTCTACGAATCCAAAGTTGTGGGTACAATCATAGAAGGTAGGTACGCACAAATTATTGAAAGTACGTCAAGCTTCAAACTGGACATGACTTCAACACCTATTCTTGTAAGTGAAATATCAACAACGTCGACCAAGGGTCTCGAACAAGCTATCAAAGCCACAGGATCTCTAACAACACCTCCATCTTCGGTGGTTATCGAAAGTTCGATAAGCGATGGCGATAAAATTAAAGAAGAATCTGAAAAAAAAGAAGATGAAGGTGACGAAGAAGATAATGATGAAGGAGACGAAGATGAAGACGATGAGAACGAATCTGGTGGAAGTGGACGTAAGAAATCGCGTCTCACTTTCTCAACTCGTAAAAATACATTTACTCCCGTTATCAGACCTTTTGCTGGAATATCACGAAACCGTCCAGCGTTCAACCCACGCAAAAAGACCGCTGTCGCCAGCAGTGCCACCACTATCACCCGGACAACTCTGACACCGACCATCACTGCATCACCAGCAGCCAAGACGAGCGATAGAAACTTGGGAGGTTCGTCAAGAGGAAGGTTCCAGAACAATCGCAGGCAGTCCTCCGCGCAGTATAACAGCGGTGCGAATGAGATTCAACCAACCGCATCAAGCTCGAGAAGATTCTCGCGCATACGAGGAAGTTCGAGTCCTGGCGGAACCTTTTCTTCATCGTCATCATACCCTGGAGGAGGACGAGGACGATCTAGTTCTGGTCGTATATACGCGACATCCTCACTAAGTCCAGCTGGATCATCACGTCGGGGTGGAATACAAAGGAGTTCAACCGGACGAGGCATAGCTTCTTCCAGCGCATATCCTGGGTCTAGTAACAGATTCAGAATTCGTCCTACCCTTTCTTCTGGTCTTGGTAGGGTTGCGACCTCTGTACCTTCCACAACCCCATTTTCAGACGATACAGTGGGTCCTGATAACGATATCACCACTAGTGTTACTGAGGAGACGGACCATTACACGGATGACGAACAAGAAACCCCAACGCAACCCATATCTACTACCACAGAATCGTTTAGAAGGAGTACCAACCCATTATTGAGACTGAGGCGGCCTCCAACGCTTCGCACTCAGCAATCATCAAGCACTACTCCTAAACCTCAGACTACGTCTCCGAGAAGAAACCCTCTACTGCGCAGGCCAGGAAGTGATTCTGGTAGTCGAACAACTGCCACGACTACAACTGCAGCTCCTAGAACTACTCGTCCCCGGCCCAACAGTAACTTCAACAATAGATTTAAACAAGTCAGTTATAATAGACCAAGACCAGCCAATAGCTTGTTCCCACCCAGAGGATTGGTAAGAAAGCCAGGTCAAGAAGAAGAGAATGCGGAGGAAGGGGATAAGGAGGAACACGAGGAGGAAGAAGAAAACACACAGGATGGAGGAGAAGAAGTTGGAGAAGAGTTTGAAGAAGACATTGGTGACAATGACTATGAAGGGTCTGAGAAAACTGAGTCAAAAACAACGTCTACAAATATTAATAGAAGATCAGGAAAATCTTACACGCCGGTCCAAATTCGCTCTTTTGTTGGTTTTAATAGAAGACCGCGTGTCAAGAGACAGACAGATTATGGTTCAAGAAGGGACGTAGGAACTTCTAGAACGTATTCCAATAGATTCAAGAGACCTGGTACTAAGCCTACAAATGCTCAGGAAAGAAGTGACAAAATAGAAGAACCTGAACCAGTATCCGAAGCTCCAAAAAGTAAACCTTCGGGAAGTAGGTTTACGCCCAGATTACGTAGTCAGGCACAGCCAGTGCAAAGAATACGTCCTTCAACGGCATCATCAAACACAGGGCGGTCTCAGTTTACTCTTAGAGATAAAGATACGTCAACAAGTACTCGCTCGAATTTCAAACGTCCAGCTACTTCAAGTACAGCACGTCGACGACCCACAAGACCAGAAACTACGACTTCAGCTCAAAGGCCTAAGCCACCAAGACTAAGGGCGCAACAAAACACTCAGCAAACTGACACTACATATTCACGGGCGAATACACGAAGTAGAAATACTAACCCGGCGAGAAGTAGAAGTTCTTCGAGAACACGTTACCGCTCAGGAGAGACTACAGACTTCGACACGTACACTTACTCCCAAACTAGTTTTGATGGTACCATCACAATTACCCACCGCATACCGACTGAAGTAACGATTCCGGTGGTGAATGGCAAGGTGACCGAGTATAGAAACGTGATAACGGCGAGTCCCAGCACCGAGGTATTAGGTCCACACCAGTACACTGCAACGACAGGTAAAGATGGAAACCCCGTATATTTGTTGACGAGTGAAATGACAGGTACCTTACCTAACGGAGCAACAGAAATCACGCAGTTCATCCTACACGATACGTTAACGACAAGCGTCATTTTCACTCCAACTGTTATCAGAGGCCGCAAGACTTCTTTCTCCCATGTGGTCCCCAGTACGGTATACAATGTAGAGCAGTTGGTCAGCACCATTCAACCTCAGATCGCCGCAAACGCGCCACTTGCGAATATACTCTTGTCTCAATTATTGTTAGGTAATCTCGGTGCACAGCCTAACATTAATTCTTTGCTTGCACTCAACAATAATAACAATGGCCCTCCCCCTACACCGACTACAGAGTACAAAACTCGAACCACAACTTACGTCACCACTGTGACAAAAGGTACTTCTACGGTCATACCCTTGACATTCCGTGGAAAAGAGATACTGACCACTATTGTGGATAGCTCTTCGGAAGTGATTACGGCAACAGAATTCATCACCGACACCATCGTCGTCACCCCGACTGCAGCTCTTGGAGCTGGCAACAACCAACTGAACTCGCTCCTTTTACCAGCTTTGTTACAAGCACAACTGCTGGGCCAATCACAGGCTCAGACCACAGCCAACCCATTCCTAGGTCTACAACAGCAGTTCTTGAACCCAGAACCACAGAAATTGGTTCAGAACGATGAACCATTATTGGTTGATGACGACCAAAGGAGACCCTCAAATCCTAGATCTCGTCAAAGACCTTCAGAAGAAACCGAGAGATTGGCAAGAGAATCGGAGAAAGAACTTCTTGATGAAGATTATTTTCAAAATCCTGCAGAGATCGTTGAAACGCGGCCACGGACACTGAAACCATCAAGGAAAAAAGGTGTGTCAAGAAATAGCAACGGGGATAAAAAGCCACCAGATCCGCCCCCTGCCCCAGTAGAAACAAGCGTAATAACATTGTATGTATCTGGAAGACGGCCAGGAGAGTTCAGTACCGTTCTGTCGACTGTAACTGTTGGGGAAGAGAGCTCTATCCGGAAACGAGAAGTGCCACAACAATTTGTTTTGGAGATCACCACAACCATATCGGCAGATTCTAGCAATGAAGATATGTCCATCATGGAAATAGAAACAAAACCTCAAGTAGTTGAAGTTAAAACTTCACAGATCCCTTATCTTGGTGGATCTTTCCCATCTTTAGAGGATGAGTTTGCAGATAACTTAATAATGTCAGCAATGGAGGAGGTGTCATCTGAAAACAATGGTATAGAAACAGAGAGTTTGGAAAGTTTCGTTGGTGACGTCAGTCGCTACGTCTCACAGTCAGAATCACGTATTAATGGAGAGCACCCGTCCGCCACGAATACCGAATACCAATACGCAGAAATAAATGATTCCGGCACTACTGTAGCGAACTCTCAAAACTCTAAGAAACCCACCGGTCATTTTTTATCCAATGGCCCCGCTGAGCTTGCCCCACTCAAGCGGAAGGTCACAACAACACCAAATTGGGGTATAGAAAAACAGTTTGAAAACGACCAATGCATAACATCAAATAATTCTGATTTATTTGCGAATCTATGCAACAGTTTAAATAATTCCGAAATAAGTTTAGATAAAAAGGATGTGCTAGTACACAGACAGATAAGAGATGTAAGTGAACAATCCCTCGATGAAAGTGTTTCCACACCCAGTGGCGTACTTCATCGTAGACGGGTGCGAATCAGGGTTCCTATAAATAGGAAAAGGATAGAAAGTGATAAAGAGTTATTAACTCTCTCAGAGGCTCAGATGAGCGAGACAGCACCTGAGATGAACCTAGACGACGATAAGGATGAAAATAAAGAGCATACAAACACAAACACTTCAGAGCTTGGAGCCCACAGAGTGAAAGTAATTAGAGGTAAAAGGCCAAATGCAACACATTCTGGGATAGATACTGGGGAACACCACAAAAAAAGAATCTTAGTGGCCCGTCGAAGAAAACCTGTGCACCCTACGCCAGCCAATGATCAACTGGACACTGATGATACAGACACTTCTATTGTCCAATTGCACACGCCTGTGAATTCTCAGACACTGGGTGTGACAAAAAAGGAGAGTGAGGAAGTGCACGAACCCAGTTCAGCTGAAACAAATGTTTCAGAACTAATTAAATCATCTAGTAGGAGACGTGTATATATAACAAAGAAGCGGCCGTCCTCGAGCATATCTGGAACTGGCGTGAGTCACAAGCATCGTATTTTGGTTACTAAAAGGAGACTAATTAACCATACAACTCAATCTGAGGAGATTTCACCAACAGAAGCTATAATTACAGAGTCTTTGTCCACGATATACTCATTAAAGTATACACCGATGCACAGCTACGATACAGAGGACAGCACTGATGAGAATACAATGAGTGTATTGAATGATTTTATGAAAGCTGACATTTCCTCAGAAATTTTTGTAAATCACAGTGTTGAAGATGAAAGCGATTTCGCACCACCAAACGAAAGAGTAAACGTTGCAGGTGAATCTGTTTATCCGACTAAAACAACTTTGAAGATAGAAAATAATAAGAGCAAGGTAAAATCACCAAATCATTACAATCAATTGGTGAAAGACAGTGCTATAGTCTATGATTCGGTAGACAAAGTAAAAATGACTCAAGTTTCTGTCAAGCCTACCGCTATTGAATCGTCATTTTCACTTTCTTCAGAAGACGTAGAACAAGATATATCGACAGTTAAAGTATCTACTCAAGAACTGCCAAGAAGTAAAATTTCTAAAATACCTCAAGTACAAGATCTGACGACAAAAGTTGAAGATATCTTGCTGACAGAAACTACATTGGCAACGTTTACCGACAATGTTAAGGATGAAAGTGAAGGGAAGGACGGTGGCAATGATTCGATCAAAATAACCGCTAAAACTTTGGATAGTGATGAAACAGTGGTGCAAGGTGAAGACAAACATTCCCAAGAAAACAAGGAAAGTGGGGACGACGAGACACATGGAATTCTAAACTCCAATGAAAGTTTAACAGACATTATATCAGACGCTGAATCTACAAGCACGTACGACGGACCTCGTTTTATACGACCAACGCGATTCAGCATAACGCGAAAGCCAGAAAGGACGAAAGTCTCATTCGCTGGTCAGAGACGTCGGAGCTCGGCTTCCACAACATCCTCAACTTTGACCTCCTCCAGCTCGTTCAAGCCCTCTTACCGCGGAAGGAAAAGTTCCTCCAGATCATTTCAACGTGGTAGCAAGTCTCAACAATTTCATCGCTCATCCACATTTCCTCCAAAAATAAATCCCACTAGTACCATAAATTTCCACAGAACAGATACCTATCATGAAAATAATCAAAGCCATGAGGACTCAGAGTCTGATGAGATCACTACTGAAACGACACTTTATGAAGTGACAGAACATGACGTCAATGACACTAGTGTCTTGTCGGATGAAACTACTACAAATACACCTGATATACAAACAACAACAGAGGTAGTCGATGAAACTCCCTTAGACACTCCAACGGGAGGTTCACCCGCTACCCCACATCTATCGATGGATGGTCCCTTTCCCTCGACACCGGTCCTCGACGTAGAGAGCCCCGTGACACCTACCCCGGTCCTTAAAGTTGTGACCAGCACGAGACTGAGGACGTACACGTTCATCGTCACCCGTGTGGACGGTGATGACATAGTGGTGACCACGACCACTGAGGTCAAGCCGCATGTGACCACGGCGACTGTGACTGAGCTCGTGACTCCTTCAGGTAAGAGTTTCAACCACATTCCTTCATTGTCTTTTTTTTCTCCATGTGTATCTTTACTTCTTCAACCTTCTGTCCGGAACCACATTTGGATTCCATTTAGTGTCAACTTATTCTTATATAACTTGTCTTTCCTGTCTTCTCTCTTCTCTTTACTCTTTCCTTTATTATATTTAGCAAAGGTTTAAACATGTTTTAATTATTGGTGATAAATTCTTGAATGTAACTATCACACACATTATGTATGTATGTATATATATAATTTCTTATAGTATTTTACTTTAGTAAAATATTCAATACTCATCCAAACATTCTCCTATAATTTCCTCAAATATTGACATTTACAAATGATTGTGGAACTGATTCATGTATTTGTTGAGGAAAGATTTACCTTATTTTCCTGAAACGACACATTTTTAACGTATTTAATTTTCCCCCAAAAACAAAATAATATACGCCTGTTTTTTACAGCCATATCCGGTCGAGGTCTTAATCTAATGAATCCTAACGAGGGTCGCTTGCATCTAGCCACGAAAATAATGAGTAATGGTGTGGAAGTGATAGTTGCCGACGACAAGAGCACTCTTCCGGGGGCGCCAGAGGTGTTGAGGATTCTGACGACGTCTCTAGCCCACCCGATAACGCTAGCTCCTAGCACACTCACCGACCATATGATGATGTTGCTGCCTCAGACGGACTCGCAGGTAACGTCATCTGTCCCTGACAGTTCATTAGCTTCTAAGTACAATTATTGATTAAGGTCATTCGACCATCAGAATTATTTTAATACACAATTTAGCAAGTGTGTAAGCTGTAAATAGTGATTCAATTATTTCAAATCATTACATTTCACTAGTTAAAAGAGGTCACACGTGCTAGTTTATGCTTTACCCGTTTTATTTTTAGGTGAATTAATTAATGTGTGGGGCTGAAATTTACAATAAATAATACCTTCATATGAGATGTACATAATTAAATATTTATGTCAATATTATTTTTAATATTCTTATTAATATATTGTAAAAATTAATATATATGAATAGTCTTATATAATTATTTCATTCAAATATTTATAATGTCAATATAATTATTTAATTGTGTACACATCATATGAATGTCTAGTTATACTAAATTTCAGCCCCACACATTAATTACTCTACCTAAACATTGGTACGCAAAAAGCATACAATAGCACGTTCGACCTCTTTTAACTCGTGAAGTGTAATTATTTAAAATAATTTAATTACTATTTATATATAATTATACACTTATTAGAAATATACAATGACATTTTTGTGGTTTAATGACTTTAAGTTGTCTTCAAGGTATGTCATACTATCATCATTTAATATTATTAGTATGTTTTTTTTTGCTGAGAAATATTTCTCAACCCCATTAAATTAAATACATACATTAGTTATATTTATTATTCGCAGTTAGAGAGCATTGGTAAATCAGAAAAGAAAGATAACCTAACCGAGGAGATATAAACTTTAATCAATAGGCTCATCACTAACCATAAAATGTTTTATTATACCCTATAACTTAATCTTGAAGACTTTAAACTACTTATATACTCTCCCCCCCTCCCCTTTAGAAACCCTAAATTTTATCCAAGCCTCGAAGATGTTTTGTGACGTTCCTGACCATCCCTGACCTTCTTTTGGTACCCAGATATCGTCCTCTCTACCGAGCCGGGAGTTTGCCACCAAGACGTACCTGACGACGTTCACGTATTTCACGACGTTCCTGGAGGAAGGTACGACCGCCGTGTCCAGCAGGGAGCAAGTGGTGTCCAACGTGGTGACGGAGGTGGAGTCCAGCCCCCCCTCCACAACCCCTCCGCCAACCAGCTTCACCCTGTCGGCCAGTCCCAGTCTATCTACAGGGGTGCTGCACACCACCTACACCTACCTCAACACGCTCATGGACGGGGAGATCCCTCTGGTCGTCACGTCCAGACATACAGTGGCCAATACCTTCACCGCGCCGCAGAACCACTTCACACAGGTGCGGCACTTGGCTTGACGGGACTGTACTAGCAAACTAACTGTTCCCTCCCCTCTCGTAGGATTTTATCGGGACTAGCTGCTCTTGACGGGACTGTATTAGTAAATTGACACCCCTCTTCCACCGAGTCACTATTAAAATTTGCCCTTTGAAACTCTAAATTCACCTACTACATTATCGCATGTGTTATTGGTACAAGGGAGATTGAAGGGGGAGGGAACAATCTTCTAGTACAGTCTATCAATCAAAGCTAGACCTGGTAACATTATTGACGAACTGCACCTGCTTTCGTTATACTTTATTCAATTCGATAGTATCCGACTACGGTCTGATGACCACGACGTATGTCTGACGCATCAAACACAGTCAACAGAGACAAACTCGTAGCTTTATCTGTGACCAAATCAAGTGTGTGTGATGCTAACCTGTTTGCTGGTCGTACTTGATATCATGGATTGGTTTTCTTTATTACGCGTCTAGCATGAGGGCTATAGAGCTATAAGGGATGTAACTCTATAAATTTAATATCACTTACTATTTATATTCAGTTACTATTTGGGGGCCTCATTTCCAAATCTAAATGAAACCTTCAAAGTCTAATTCATAATTGAAAGCGGGTGGTTTTGTTTTCTACTCTGAAACAAATTAATATCTCGTATAGGTGACCTGGTGGTCTAGGGGTAAGGTGTCAGACTTCTGTGCTGGTGGCCGGGGTTCAATCCTCGGTCTCGGCACAGATCTATCTGATTACCAAACCCCTCCTTCACCTCTGAAAAGACATCTTGTGAATGTGGGGAATGCCAGGCCTCCACCGTGGTTCGGATTCACACGTTAAACTGTAGGTCCTTCATTTCATCTCACGATCACCCTACCCATTACACATTAGCGTTAGTGAGTATAACCCGAACGGGTAGTAAGACGCGGTGCTAATAATAATAATAATAATAATAAATATCTTGTATATATGTATTTTATATAAATCATTGATTGTATTCTAGGCTCCACAACCTAGCATGGATACGAACACATACCTCAGCACACTGGCTTTCACGAAAACCCTCACCGAAGGACAGGATGTCAAGGTCACCAGTATGGAGGATGTTTTGACGCAGGTCGTGATCACCGAGTTTGCACCGACACACCTGTTGGAGACTTCCCACGGTGTCAGGCCCGTCCAAGGCTCCTTCGTGGACGTCGTCAAGACCCACTTCGCCACGTACACCTATTTCAACACCCATCTGGAGGATGGCAGCACGGTGGTGCGCTCCAACGTTGAGATATCCTCCGAGGTGGTGACGGAAAAGTTCTTCGTGGCCCCGAAAAGGACAACCCTTCCGAGCGTCAGCTCGCAGAGCGAAGAGGCGAAGTCGACGACAGTTAGCGATAGGCCTCTTCACGTCTATGCGACAAAGACCTATCTGACGACGTTCACCTACTTCACGACGCTACTCCAGGAAGGCGGCGACGGCCAGACGTCGACCGTCGTGAGCTCTAGGACCCGAGTTGATCAGAATGTTGTCACCGATACGCTCGCCACTAGTCTTTTCTCGTCGGACTACATAGACTCGCTCAGAAACTCGTTCAAGGAAGAGTCCACCAATAATATAGTCACAATGGCGACTCTGCCCGACGGCCAAGAAATAATTATAACCGTGCTAGAAGGGGATAAACAGGAGATTCGGCCCACGTCGACGGTCGAGTCCGTTGCTACCACGGCAATGCCCCAGCTTGACTTGGCTTCATCCATGGAAGAACACAGCAACAGCGATCCCAGTGTAATATCTGGATCAACAATAATTTTCTTTGATGAAGGTGATCAGATTGACGGTGCCACTCAAACACTCGAGGAAGCTGATAACACTAAGCCCACCCCTGCATTGACAGATTCTACCGTTCAGACAACTATTCTACAGCAGGAAGGAGACGCTCCTATTGAACCTCTTCCTCTCACTACGTTCTCCACACAAGTCCCCAACGCGGATGATAGCCCTACGCTGCCTGTCAATGACGATCCAGCCACTCCACCCATCTACATAACAACCACACTGGACACATCTATCGTGACCTCCAACGGAGCTACTATGATGCCAGGAGATCAGGTCATCATGCTGACAGAGTCCGACGGGAACGTGACGATGATCCCCGTGTCTGACCCTGCTAACAAGAAGCCAAACCCTGAGCTCGGGGGAGGTCCTGGTGGAAGCGAGATACAAGTGAGTGACCTCCTGAGTCTCGGGTCTTTGGGTATTAACGGGTTTAACGCCCTCGGCCCTGTCATCAACGCCATGGCTGGACTCATCCAAGGAAATTTGCAGGGTGATGGGAAGCGAAGGAATGACAGTACCGACCCCTTGCTCTCGACAAACAGGCCGCGACCAGCCTTGGCACAGGATACTCTACCCCACCCAGTGTACATACCGGAAAGAGTGACATCTAGTGACGGCGTGGTAAGAGCTCCTATATACATACCTGTTGGGGGTTTGGCAGAGGATTTCAATAGGAACAAGGATGACGTAGATACAGCAGAGAGCCAACATTTTGAGGATCACCTCAACCTGAACGGTGGTAAGCTGGAGAATATGAAATATGTGTCCCTTGAAACTGACTATTCCGACACCCACCAAAGACATCGCCCTTTTGATGTGGTCATAGGAAGGCCTACCATGGAGTCCCCTATCTTGTCAGACGGAATACCCATCAGCCCTGGGCAAGTGATAACAGCAAACAGTGACGTTATTATAGGAAAACATGCCGTGATGGGACCACGCCCTCCAAAAATCAGTGACGTAAAAGACAACTTTCCTATTGACATGAAGCCACCTCCCCCGCCAGTCTGGCCACTAAGAGATAATAGCGCTCAACTTGGACCAGTTAGTAACCCGAATAAGGAACATAGTATTCCAAATGTACACTCCCCATTCCGACCATTAAATGGAGGTGAAATACTTCTCCAGCCTCCTCCAATAAGAGCCGTAGACCAAGAGAAAAATAAACCTCTAAGATTCGAAAATCACAACCGAAATCCACAAATAATAAACCAAAACTATTTTGACATTAGCTCTAACAAATCCCCGGCCACTTCTCAATCCGTTTTCCTTGGGAAACCAGTTAAACAGCACCAGAATAATGAGATAATCCATGGCAACCACTATCCACAAGGGGCTCAGATCGAACCGGTCCCGATAGGTTTCGTCCCCGTGGATCGCTCAAGCAATAAGCCACTGCTGGCCAGCATCCAGCCGTCACAAGCTTATAACGTGCTGGTCTCACACGGGAGCTCTTCGTTGAACTCGTACGACGGCGCGGGCGATACCGGTGATGAGTACTTTGATAACTCTCCGTTCCCATTACCGGAGCACGACGCGGGGTTCGTCGGGATGGACGACGTTGGACAACACAGTGTAGGTACAGTCTTGAGTGATAACGAGAGACCGCATTCTGTTGGATCTGACTCGAACCTTCCCACTGGCGCAATTGACGTGGACATCGCTCCCGGACAAGGTGTCAATGTAGGCGTGGACCCCGGGATGAATTTGAGGGTTTCTCCGGGACATTTCCCGCACAGAAGGCCGGGTGCTCAAGATATTTCGCCCAGTGGCATTGTTTCAGATGCGCCGCCCCAAAGTAGACCCCATATGAATGAGGTGAACTTTGATAGACGCCCGCAGAAGCCTACATTAGTACACAACCCTCACGGCCATAGAAATCCCAATCTTCCACAGCAGCATAAACCATATTTAGAAAATTTCCACCAAACTTTTAATACACAGCAACATGTTCCTTCACCTGCAAACCAACAACAGAACTTCCACCCATCGGTAAGCCAACAACAGAATTTCCCTCCGTCGGTAAACCAACAGCAAAATTTCCTTTCGTCACTTAACCAACAACAGAATTTCCCTCCATCTAATAAACCACAAACAAAGTTCCCGTCCAATCTCCTCTCAGGGATCCATAAGTACCCTCAAAAACCTACGTACTTCATGACACCTCCCCCTTTGCCCACACAGTTTGGGCCAGACGGCAACAAGCCTATTATCATCCCCTTGAACGAGGAAAGGATTCAGCTTCCTGAGGATCAGAATGAAAGAGAAGAAGACACAGGGAACGAGGATGATCTAATAGACACCGAAGGGGGCGAGGTGATCCAAGAGTCTGTCAGAAGGCCGCTGAGACCTGGTCAAATACCGATCGAGGTTCAGGTCGCCAATTCTGTTTCTACTCACAGACCCATCCTTCTAACTGAAAATGTAGGCATAAAACCGACACAAAAAATTGACGATAGTGTCCAAGGTAACAGACCTCCGTTATCTTTCGTAGACAGGCCGCCCAGACCAGATTTCAACCAACCTCTTATCCTAGGGTTTGAAAATGGACCTGGTTTGCCTAAGCCTTTTGAAAGGCCTGACGACACAAACTTCAGGCCTCAAAATGTCAATTCCCAAAATGGTTTTCTTGGTAGACCTCAACATAATGAAGTACACATACATCATGAAGTAAACACTCCTGTACTTGGTGGTAGTCCCTTGGTACCAAACATTAACAAACCTCAAGTTTCATTCAAACCACAATTTAATGTCGACACAAACCCCAATTTTCCCTATTTGAATGAAAATATACAAACCAGTGGTCAGACGCAGCCAAGCTTTGGCATGCGACCTCCCCCCATACCTTCAGACCACAAGCCTCAGACGTCAAAGTTCGACACGCTAACTGACGAAGAATACGAAGATGTTGAACCCATTCGACCTCATCTGACTGCAGACAATGATAGGCACGACCTCCCTACTCCCTTCCAACCTCAACCTCCCCTGTTTGACCTGGAGATACAGGCCAGCACTCCTAAGCCTCACAACGTGAGATTCCCTGGTCAATTATCCGAGCCAAACGTCGCCACGCACAGACCCACTCCCGGGTTCGACAGAGAGCCCTTAGTGGAAAACGTGCAGGACTCTGACAGTAGCTCTCAGGGAACGACGAACAAAGCCGTGGTCAGTATCGGAGGGCAGAGGAGGCCGTCCAACCCGAGCCAAACCAAACCTCCGTACCAGTTCGA
Source organism: Timema shepardi (assembly GCA_902151425.1). Lineage (NCBI taxonomy): Eukaryota > Metazoa > Arthropoda > Insecta > Phasmatodea > Timematidae > Timema > Timema shepardi. The sequence continues at coordinate 27,289 of CABFVX010006347.1, forward strand.
GGTACCGACGCCACAAACAACTGAAACTTCGACAAGTAAGAAGCCCTCGTGGGGTCGCCCAGCGCTGCATGAGATCCCTAGTCCTTCCAGCAACGAATTCAACAAGTCACAAGCCGACAAGCCACACAAGCAACAAGTTCATAAAGAAAGTGGTGACTCTGGAAAACCTCCAGCTCTCCAGGGGAGTGGCGATACGGAGAAGGTTTCAACGACGACCCGGAGACCTCCTCCACAAATATACAAACCTAAACCTGTGAGACCCTCAGTTACCTCTGCGATATTATCGTCTAGTCACGTGACACCATCTAGTATAGGTCCTCCTCCACCTGTGGACAGTGAGAGCCCCCTCGTGGTAACAAGTGTTTATATTAAGAACACATTAAGACCAACTAAATCTAGTATCATCGAAGCAACGGATTCTCCCGTACTGCAGACTGTCGCAGTGGGAAGCCCTGTGCCCCAAGACAGTAAAATATCACCGACTTCTGTTATAAAACCTTCTACGGGTACATCTCCTCAGTGGCCCACGGAAGAAGTGATCATTGGATCAGAAACCGTATTCCTAGAGGACGTTCATCACGGTACTCCATCTGTGACCATCTCCAGTAAGCAGGAGACATCTAAACACAGGGAGACGACCTTAATTTCCTCAGGAGAAAAGACGATCTTCGGGCCTCTGTTCACGAGACCGACGAGGCCTTCTTCGGTGTCACCCTCAACCACGACATCAGACCACAAACCCCTACACGAGAACAAGATAGGAAACAGTGACGAGGACGATTTGGACACGAGGAAGCCGGACCTCAGCGTCGCAAGTTCAAACGACGAAGGCGTAGTGTTCGGCGCCGCGGAAAGACGACCCCCGCCGGTTTTGCCGACCAGATACATAACTCACACGCAGACGCTCACGGTGACAACGACGCAGACCACCGTGGTGAGCAGTCTCGGTCAACCGCCCTCGACCAGGACGGTCGTCCTGACCAAGACGCAGACGTCCACGATCGTGGACACGGTGACGGAGACCCGCACCCTGGTGAAGCCGACCAGCGTCACGGCGACTGTGACCACCACGGTCTCTACCACCTTATCGCACTATCCTGCACCTCCCGACAGAGAGCCGACGCGAGAGGTTGACGCTGACGAGTCGGCGGGTGAAAAGGATCACCTTGTCGACGAGAACGAAACCTTCTTTGTGGTGGTGGGAGACAAGAAGCCGGGGACAGTCGACGCGGACCCTGCGGTCGAGGAGGGCGACAGGATCAACCACGCCGTGTTCCTAGGAGGGGTGCTTGTACCTGCCCCCGTTACCCCTCACGAAGAGGAGTCTACATCAGCCACGACCTGCCCACCAGACTGCAGCGCGGCCCGCAACGAGCTGTGTCAGAAGGTGGAAGGGCGCATGCGCTGCATGTGTCGTCCAGGGTTCGCCAGGATGTTCTTGGACAGACCGTGTAAACGTGAGTATCGACCTAACGCCTGTTAACTACCAATCATAGGGCTCTACCTTGGTAAAGAGCGTCAAGCTGGATGTTCTCCCCCCTCTGTGCGCCTCTAGAGACTAAGTAGCAAGTGGTCGACCCACTTCGGTGATCGGATAGTCTAAGGTGTCACTTTCTCAACAGACTGGACTACCAATGACGGCGATCTCGGGGTTCGAGTCCAGGTCATATGTACCGAGGATGTTTTTATTCTAAATGTGTTTCCACTCTACCTCCACACAAATGTGGATACACTTCTTCTAAATTCAATCTTCCTCACCCCTGAAACATTTGTGTAATTATTCCAAATGTCAGCTCATGTGACATGCGGCTGTCCCTTCTGACAGATATTATCAATAATTATCAATTAACAATTATAATATAATAAAATGTTATCTATGTTGACCACAATAAAAATATTTGTATTTTCTAAAAGGTTTTTTCCACCAGAATCCTACTTTAGTTACACTTCTTGCTGCTAGGGTTCATCGACACAATTATTCGGGTGCTTATCGTTTATTCCCGAAAAATAGGTTCGAGCTATGACTATTAAAAGAAGCTCCTGTTAAGATACTCTTTAGATTGAAAAAAATTACACCTGGGCACGGGAATTGAACCCGGGATATTTGGCTTAGTACGCCAATGCTCTAAACACTGAGCTATCCAGGAGTTGTCCAGGGTCATTCTCCATTCATATTTTAAGGTAGATTCTGTGATGGACATGCGGAAATCCTCGGCTACATATGAGTGATCAATTTAGATCACGAGCTATCAGATAACGCGGCCATCTTCTACCAATAGTACGATGACAACTGTACCAGAGCGCATATCACGATGGATTAAATAGATGAGCTATTAGATTTGTTAGTTACAGTTATAACCACATCTACAGTAGCCCCGTGGCTTCTTTGGTGCTGACTGACAGCTCACAGCCGACTTCTGACAGTCAACATTTAGGTATATACCTACAATTTTGACTGTCAGAAGTGACAGATGCTAAACACATGTTTTTGCAGATCATATGGTTTGGCGTAGGGATACTAATTTGGTCTGGTAACTTTTCAAAGCCGTCAGTTGTTAGCTGTGAGCAGTTAGTCAGCACCAAAGAAGCCATGGGGATACTGTAAATGCCATATTCTTTGAATAATAGCTTGGCTCTTTGATCCATTATGATAAGATGACGACGCCTTGTTTCAGCGACTTACACGTACAACATGAGGATACCGCTGGACCGTCTGGGTAAAGAGAAACTCAAGTACCAAGAATCTCTGGAGGACGTTAGTTCTCCGCACCACCGCCAGATGTCGGAGGTGACCAGAGAGGCTCTGGACAGGATGGTGATGCAGTCTGACCTGAGGGACATCTACCACGGGGTAGAGGTCAGTGGGTTCGCGCCCAGTACCAAGCCCGACGGAGTCATGGTCAACTTTTACGTGCAGGTATTATTACGTGTGTCTGGGATAGACAGTCTGGGGATGAGGGTGGATTTTGAGGAAAAACACGTCAGCATTGGGTACAAGGTACGATAGAAGACCCTCACTATGGAAAAATTATTATTATTATTATTATTATTATTATTATTAGCACCGCGTCTTACTACCCGTTAGGGTTATACGCACTGCTAATGTGTGATGGTAGGGTAATTGTGAGATGAAAATGGAGGACCTACAGTTTAACGTGGGATCCGAACTACGGTGGAGGCCTGACATTCCACACATTCACAATATGTCTTGTCAGAGGTGAAGGAAGGGTTTGGTAATCAGATAAATCTGTGTCGGTACCGAGGATTGTACCCCGGACCCCCAGCACAGAAGTCTGACACCTTACCCCTAGACCCCTAGGTCACCTTATACTATGAAGAAGAAAAAATGTCCCAAATGCGGTCGGGAACAAACCCTGGACTCCCTAGTCGGTGAAGCTGACCAGCGCACTGTGAACCAATTGTAACCCACCAGAATTTGAGACAAAGTATTTAAGATGTTGATACTCACCGACTAAAACTTAACTGGGGCAAGCTTCAAAATGAGTAACTAGGATAAACTGTCTAAAATGTTATTATATTGGTGGGTTATTAACGTCCGACACTTACTGGTTGTATCGGAGCCCCATACCCTTTGTATCTTCTCCAACGAAACCCCCCCTTTAGGTCCCAACCAAAATGTGAACACAAATTTTATTAATAAAGGAATTAATCGGTTTCAGAATAGCGGCCAGTGCTTTCACAATAATGGTTATTGTGTTTATAACAACAATTAACACTTTATAAAAATAATTGTCATCGCTTGAAGCATAAGTGGTCGAATACAGAATAACAGTTTTTTTTAGTTATACTGGCTGTTTATAAAGTGTCCAGTCACTCGTGGTTTTTTTTAATAGGAACAATGGATGAAAACATAAATCGAGAATGGACACAAAATTACCTTTACAACGAAAAGAAGAACACGATCCACACTTTACAGTGATGCCACTGGACAAATAAACAATGGTCGCCTCTTGAAGAAAATCAATCTTTATCGTCCAACCGCCCGACCTAGGTTTCATTCTATCACGACTTGTCAGGAGTGAAATGTGAAACCAACCATTTTCTTTTATAGGCGGCCATCTCCTCTTTGTCCAGTGGCAGCAGTGTAAAGTGTGAACAGTTTTGTTCTTTTCATTGTAAAAGTCACATTGTGTTAACGGTGACCTGGCGGTCTGGGGGGTAAGGTGTCAGACTTCTGTGCTGGCGGCCGGGGTTCAATCCTCGGTCCCGGCACAGATTTTTCTGATTACCAAACCCTTCCTTCACCTCTGACAAGACATCTTGTGAATGTGGGGAATGCCAGGCCTCCACCGTGGTTCGGATCCCACGTTAAACTGTAGGTCCTCCATTTCATCTCACAATCACCCTACCATTACACATTAGCGTAAGTGCGTATAGCCCGAACGGGTAGTAAGACGCGGTGCTAATAATAATAATAATAATAATACACATTGTGTTAATTCTCTTTTATATGTTTCTTTGCATATTTCCTGTGCCTTCTTCCATATATAATAATAATAATAATAATAATATTTATCACCGCGTCTTACTACCCGTTCGGTTTATACGCTTTAAGTACTAATTACTCTAATGGATTAGGAATTGGGAAGGTTGAATTTATAGGAAGTGAACCCGCATTTTCGCGGAGGGAGAGTGGAAAACCATTTAGGAAAAGCCACCCACCAGTTCACCCGACCGAGATTCGAACCTCGATCTCCCCGTCCTCAGCAGTCAAGCTTCAACACGAAACTAGTGCGTTAGCCAACTACGCCACCGAGGCGGGTCATACATAATACAACTACCTCATAGAGATAGTTTTACTTTAAAGAAATTTTTATTTTTTTACAACAGTTGTTAATGTGTTTTTAGCTGTCGGACAACACAGATGAAGTGCGGTTGAAGGACGTGTTTAAAAAGTCTCTACGGACGAGCAACTTCAGTCTTGGAGGTACCGAGGTGTACGCCGACAGAGAACTGATCCAATATCTGGAAGCTGAGGGTGAGTGGAAATTCAGCCGACCAGGTTCGAACCAGGAGCTGACTCAGAATCAACATAATCTGTGATTACTTTAACATGGGATACATTAAATAACAGGCGTGTTTCGTGATATATTGAAAGGATGACTAATCAGCCGGGTCTGGACTTTGTTGACTTAAAACATTATCAAAAATTACTTAAATTTACATAAAAACTAATGTAAAAATGAACTAAAACTCGTAATGAATGCACACAGCTAAATCAAACGCACAGTTAACAATCAATGTAAAATGCAATGAAAATCCTGTAACAACTAAACTCCCACATTCTGCTGAGTATAATATTTATTTACAAAAACCTGCTTGAGAAGTAATAGCCTGGCTATATATCCCCTGTATCAGAGTAAAGTCTGACTATATATCCCCTGTATCAGAGTAAAGCCTGGCTATACATCCCCTGTATCATAGTAAAGCCAATATTGAATGGCGTGTTAACTTTCCAATACAGACTTTGACGAGTGTGCGAGCCCCAAGTTCCACGACTGCTCCGAGAACGCTCAGTGTTTCGACCTGCGCGGGACATACACGTGCAGCTGCAAGGAGGGGTACACCGACCTCTCCGAGAACAACCTGTTCCCGGGCAGGGTGTGTTCAGGTGAGGGGCAATACAGTATTGGGACGGTCGCTACAAAATAAAACTTGCTTCAGTGGACAAACGGTGTTAGGTGTCAATCACACTCTCTTGTTAGACTGGGCCGCTGATGACGTGGAGGTTGGGGTTTGAATACCGGTTGGGGCATACCGAGTGTGGTTTCTCCTGAATTGTTTCCCACTCTACTTCCATACAAATGCTGGTGTATTACCTCTAAAATGGTCCCTTCCCAAGTCCTACTACATTAGAGGAATTATCACACATGTATATGTATATAATCTGAACTGATAGTAAAATGCAGTGATACAATTTTGTATCTAAGGCTGTAGCAAGCCAATAATTTCAGGGGGGGTTTGGCAGGAACATTCCCCAATTGCCGGAAGCTAGAAAAAAATTATAAATATTAAATACTCTAGAAGCTCTCTGAAGTACTTTTTACAATAACACATCCCCCTAATTTGTGCTTGTGCCTTAATTTTGATATGTTTTGAACCATAAATAAAGCCATATATATATTATTATTATTATTATTTAGCACCACGTCTTACTACCCGTTCGGGTTATACGCTTTAAGTACTAATTACGTTAATGGATTGGAACTTTAGAAGGTTGAATTAGAGGAAGTGAACCCGCATTTGCGTGTAGGGAGAATGGGAAACCATTTAGGGAAAACCACCCCCAGTTCACCCGACCGAGATTCGAACCTCGATCTCCCCATCCTCAGCAGTCTGGCTTCAACACGACAAGCGCATTAACCACGCCACCGAGGCGGGTGCCATATTTATATATATTTTGTTCATTAAATTTGGGAGGGGTAGAACACTTCCCCCCCCCCCCCCCCCCCCCTAAGTGGCTTTGCCCCCCTTTTTTTTTTTTGTGTGTCTTTTTAATTTTTTAATTTTTTTCTGGGGGGGTATTTTACATA